>JAPMOB010226896.1:0-21632 GCA_029875015.1 Lepomis gibbosus
TAGAATACCACAGGGACTTTACAGGGTATATTGAAAAAAAGGAAGTAATCTAACAATAACTGGATTAGGATGTACACAAGACGAAGCTGCTCTTCCTAGCGTTATGTCTCTGAAAATAGATAAACGGACATAACAAACACCTATTTTTACCTTTAACGAAACTATTCAAAATGATTGTTATAATAGAGTTGGAGTTGTGAATTTGCGGTATGTCGTTAACGATACTAATAAAAAGCGACCCAACGGTCTCTGTAAGGGCGTCACTTTGTGTTGAAAAGTGGTGGGGACACGGGGCTCAGATTAGGGGCGTGAAGAGACACTTAGCGTGCGAGACATTACGATATTAGGTTCACGAGAAGGTAAAAATATCCTCAATGCTGCGATACAGGCGCGGGGGTGTGGGGTCACCTCCCTCAGGAAATTGATCATTCAATACTTAATTTCCCGCATTCTGGTGAAAGTCTCTGCACAAATTTGTGGTATATTTTTATTTATGTAACAGGAAAAAATTCAGGTAGCATATTACATTAGGGAAATATATAAATGTAGCAGATTATATAAAGCAGTGCAGCTCTCAGGTTTTCTGTGTTTCTTTCAAATCTGTTTCTCCTGCTGATCAGCTTTTCTCATGTAATATCATCCCTGCTGAGGCAACACATATATAAGCATGATTAGTCTTCCCTCCTCTTTTGTCAGGTTAACAGGGAGAGAACGGAAAACTTGGCCAAAAAGAAACTGTGTGAGTAAGTTGTTAAATGTCACATTCTTGGGTCATTTTATAGCTTGTTTTTTATGCTTAAGTTCCTTTTTTTGAACAATGCACATTGTTTCTAACATTAAAGGCTTTTAAATTTGTTATTTGACTGCAAGCTATAACGTTATTTCAGAACGTTTTTAAAGCAAATTATACTTTTTAAAAAAAAGTTATGGGGACAAAATCAGCCATTTCAAAAAGCGGTGGGAACATGTCCCCAGCGTCTCCAGCGCAAATTACACCTAACGTTATGTCAGCAACGTTAACCGTAAACAAGTCACAACGGCTAACGTTAAATTATTGGGAGGCGTTTAAAACAAATAAACAAAGCCAGACCAACAAAGCAACACGTTTTACTTTATTCTTACCTGACACGAAAGTGTAGTATATGACTTGAACCAGCAAACGAAGCTGTTCCCACAGCACGGTGAGCATCTGTTTAGTCCAAGGCAGAAGCGCCATCCCGCCGCTACCGAACCTCTCCATCGCCGTCCGTTCAGAACCCTTCTCGGGACCAACCGTAGCCATTTTTACCTCCTCTCCTCGAATTGTGTTGGTAATATTAAGAGAACCCCTCACGTATTCTGGTATTCCTCGTCAAAAACGAACAGATTTCGCGTATTTGTCAGTGACAGATATGCGTCGATGTGCTGTCGCTTCATTTTCCGGCAGGTTTGTGCCATTTTTTGATTTCCTTCGTCAAACGTTCTCAGGTATTTTCTCCATTTTTCTCAGTCGCGTGTTGTTGTCTTCGTTGTTGTAGTACAGATGAGTGTCTCTGAATTGCAACAGTCCCTTATACGAAACAAGCTTTACACGAAGCGGCACTCTGATTGGACACGGCACCTGTCACCTATCCAACCTCCCGCCCCTCGCACAACAAACTCCGCCCTCCGATTACGTAACGTCTGACGCATGGAAAGTGCCCGTAATTTCCTCAGCTACTAGGAAAGCCCTTTTTATAGCCCCTCACCGTCATTACGTGAAAAATAAGGATCGAAAAGCGAAATTATGATAAAGAAACGGTAGGAAGTTCTCAGAAACTCAAAAGCAAATTAAAATGCCATTCAATGTCTGTGTTTCATTTTCATTGTCCCACAATTATTGTCTTAAAGTTTATATTCCCATATACAGACCATGTCTAATCATTAAGCCAAAATTAATGGTTTACCAAATTAAGAAACAAACAAACTAGATATAATTTGAACACAAGACCTGTAAAACACTGTAAATCAAGACAACACAACATCATCCAATTTAAATCGTTTTATTAATCCAAAAAGTGTAGTTTATGCCACCAGAGCAGAAGCTGTAGAGGACTCACTGTAAACAGAAAGAGACAAACATTAGATAGAGCACTCAAGATTAGCACCACAGTATTCTATGACTGATTCACATAGCCAGGATTTTATCTATTATAATCACTGTAACCAACAATCTATATATATTGCTCCAAGTGTATTTACCCAAAATATTAAACTCCAAAATGACTAAAATGTAAAAGAACATAATTGAAGACATCTAACAAATTTATAATTTCTTTGTGTGAAGGGGACTGGCAGAGGTGGCACCAAGTAGCCAATCTGCTAATTTACCTCCAGTTTTTTCTAGCACAACAGAAATATCACAACTCTCAAATGGAAGAGCAGGACAATGATTTGTGCATCTATTCATGCATATAGGCCCACATGGAAAAAGTTGTAACAATTCAATGAAACCACCAGGTTTAACTTTGTCAACATTTTTCTTTTAACATAAAATGTATTTTCAAAAAACAAAATTTAAGTGTTGACAAAATAACCTTTAAACATGGACAAGAATGACTACCACTTGGCTGGTGGCCAATGTTTTTTCCCCCCAACCTAAATATAACAAAGATTTCTAAAGCAGAAACAATACGTACTACTTCCAGTTGGGGGCCAGTACTCTCTTGGTCTTGTAGTAACGGGCCAGCCTGTGGATCCTGCTCTCAATGAGAATCAGGCGGAACTTGGCATCCTTGTCCTGCAAGAATAGTAATAAAATGTTATGGAATTTGAGGTCTAACTAAATTGTGATTACTGAATATGTGCACCCACCCATGTAAACCCCAATTATTACCTATGCCACCTTTATATCTGTAGTATCTCATTCCTTGAACATTTTGATTTTAATACTAAAAGACAAAAGCTAAATTTAAAACTATGAATTTCTGCTGAAACTCAGCAAGATTTTACAGTCTAGTAATTTAAATAAATTCAAAACAGCCTGTTTGCAAAACATTTGGTGGCACCTGCACATCACAGTACATGTCTTTGTACCCTACTCATTCAGGGCTGCATAAAGGTGGAAATTTAGATCAAAACTTCTCAGTACACAGTGTTGCATTGACAAAATCTCACTTTCAAAAGCTTCAGGTAACAGCAGGAAGCTGAATCAGATGCCGCTCAAACTGGTTTAACATGAACAGCATTAATGGTCTCAAAATTTGACCCGGGGTAGTCTTGTTATACCTTTCTGTTCCTCTCCAGATGCTTCCTGACTGCCACAGCCTTCTTGATGAGGTGATAGAGATCCTCGGGCAGGTCAGGGGCCAGACCCTTGGACTTCAGGATCCTCAGGATCTTGTTGCCAGTGACGAAACGTACCTGGGCCACACCATGGGAGTCCCTCAGAATCACACCTACACAAGGTGAAAACAGGCTTGAAACTAGGACACTATGTTGCTCGTATACAGTTTGCTTTATGCATCTGTCTGCCTTTTTATGACAAGATTAAAGTTCAACAAATAAGAGAGGCAGTAGCTATACTTGGAGTATGATCTGTCTCCATCTTAACTAACCCAACTGATTTCTGACAACCCACATTTGCAAACATAACAATGTCAAAGATAGTGAGATGGTGCCATGCTAAAAAGAGGTTAACAGATCCAAAATCCCATGAGATCAGATCAAACATTTTCATTTTTTTTAAAAAGACACCATTCTTCAAAACATACTTCATGAATCAATTTCTGTGTATTTATCAAAAAGCTTTTGTCTTAGGCCCAATGACTAATACATCTCATCCTGAAGTGTAAGCAGCACAGATAAAACTGTTTTCTGACATGTTGGGTTTCTGATGGGTGGGCCTTTTGATTCTCGTTGAGCCTGTAGCGCTGGCCACAGTTAAAATGTCTGTAGCTCTACCACGTACAATTTCAAATAAAGACGGAATGAAAATGTTTACAGGGAAGATAATTCATACATATTATACATCTTAATGAGTTTGTTTCTTAAAAGATTCCCAACTTTACTCCCCTTGTCCTTGATAAGTAGCAATGCAATAGTATAAAATTACAACACTAAAAAGTTGAAAAAGGTGTGCCTAAAATAAAGATGTTACAAGGTATGTTTATTTGTCACATTACAACAGGTTGTAAAGTGAAATTAAGTTTCTAACTCCCTTCTCCTATGTAGCAGTCAATATACAGTGATGCAAAAGCAACCAAAAATGATAGATGTCAATAGTAAATAAAGATGTTGCTAGGCAGTCCCAGTTTAATGCAAAATACCCATTGTCATTTGGTGTGGACAGATTGCTGACTTGACAGTGTTGAACAGAACTGCTGAAATGAGGTTTTAGCACTAAAGCTAGCTAGTAAAATACAAAAAACTGTTTTTAAGTCAATTATCTGGTAAATTGTTTACCAGAAAGCCATTAGAACATGGTTTTGTTGCCAATTTACCAGCTGACACAATGTATGAAGAAAAGATCCTTATAATAAACCAATGCTACACAAACTGAAATTGTGTTTAATACAGCCATATGTACTGCTGAGGATGACTGCATCCTGCATTTTAAGTACAGTTGGCGTTCACAATATCCGTGCTTTAAGTGGTCATGTTTACTATTCCGCTTAAGCAAGAAAAAAACAAATAAAAAGAACACACACATAACGTTAAGTTTATTTCTAGACCTAGCGTAACGTTACCTCGTAGAAAAACTTACCAATCTGAGAGGGGGTCAGACCCTTTTTGGCCAGCTTGAAGATCTGCTCTTTGACATCATCAGATGTGAGCTTCAGCCACTGCAAGTAATGTTTAAGATGATTAACAACTCGGTACATAAAATAGTTAAGCTACTGTCAGTGTGCGAGACGAACACATTTCTGTATACTCACAGTGGGAACACTGCGCCTGTAAGGCAGAGCTGACTGGGACAAGCCCTTTCTGTAAAAGAGAAAGAAGATTTGCGACTAATTAAGACTTGTAGTTTGTCAGAAATGTGAAAGCAAACATTACATGAAAGAATCTCATTTCTAGCACGTGCAAACTTTGACATTAACGTTGAATGAGGGTTGATGGGCCGGCTAACGCTAGCTTCATGCTCGTATTAGCGCTAATTCTTACCAGTTGTAAAACGTAACGCCAAGCATTTACGTTACGAGGGTTTACTTTCTTAGTCAACAGCACGGAAAACCTGCATTTTCTACGTGAATGTGTAACATTTAACTGTCTAACCTGGACGGTACAGTCAAGCAGGAAAATCGTGGCGAGCCACTGGTACCGTCTGCTAACGTTCATGCTAGGTAGCTGGAGATGGGTGTCGATTTTGAGGGTGCGCATGTTTTAAGTTATTTTCTCGCTTCTAGGATGAATTAAAGAGCTCGATTTGCTCCTCAGCCATCCATAACATGTTTACAAGCTACGTGTTGCCATCAAAACCGATCCACCAACATAAAATTTTAACTTTAAATCATAAAAAGGGAGCTCACCCGGGAGCGTGCATGCGACCCATGATGGCGGTGGAGGAAGAGAGGCCGCACACGCGACAGAAAATGGTATTTTGCGCCTGCGTCGGAAATGACGCAAAGACGCAGAGAAGAGCTTTGTTGGCGCTGCCGAACGCATTCAAGAGAAATGGTTTTTATAAACCTGTTATAAACTAAATGTGTTCCTTCGTAACGTCTTCAGGAAAACAAGAAAATACATAACTGATTCACAATAATATTCATGTAGGGAGAGTGGCAGCTTTTCTGTTTTCTAATGTTTTACTACATATTTATTTTTATTACAAATTTTAAATTGTCAAACAGTCAAAATGGACACTGTTAACGTGAAGATGAAATCATATTATCATCATCATCTGATCATCTGGTCTACACTCTCTGTAGATTAAAAAAATGCACTGTGAAATGTTCTGGGTGTTTACGAGTATGTGTACAATAACTGTTCATTGTTTTACTTTTTACTTTACTATATTTTCATACACATTTAATTGTCTGTTATGTTCTATGAGTGTAGCATGAAGGGACTACAAACTTTCTTTTCATTATAAAATCTCGTCTTGTATAATGATAGGCTAAATAAATGACTTTGTAAACCTCTAATGTAGGTTTTTACTCACGGTTACTAATATTAATTGAATATTACTCCCCAATCCGTCTTTAACCGTACATATTTCAGATTATTATGAATTTAGTTAAAACTTTGGAAACAACCGCATTCTACATTTTATTTAAAAATTTGCTTCTGAAAACAAGGATTATAGATTATAAGTTAATTAGACTTTTTGTTTGGGGATACAATATTTTACAATATTAACCTACATTGTATGGGTTTTAAGAGAGCCTTTTTGTTTGGTCTTGAGGTTCTGTCTATTGGAAAGTTTCTGTTTCAAAATATTTTCTTAAAGCCCCAATCAATTATACTGTGCTTATTTATGCACATCACTTGACAATCTAATAAGATCACTAACTAGATGATGAACATGTGGCCAACAGTGCGCCAGTGTACCACTGCTGGATAAATCTTTGACTCAAGGTTATATGTATTTTCTTTACTAAGTGAGTTTAAGATACCATAAAAAACTACTTACAATTGCATTGTTTCTATTTCATGCATGAATGGGATCGGCAGTACCTAAGGTGAGAGGTTGGTTGTTCGATCTCCAGCTCCACCTGTCCACATGTCAAAATGTCCCTGGGGCAAGACACTGAACCCTAGATTGCTTCCAATGTGTGTAGATGGTGAAAATGGAAGTCACTTTGGACAAAAGTGTAAATTGAATGTAACATTATGGATGGAAATGACAAATGGATATCTAGTTATCTGTACTTGTTGTTTGAAATTAAACCTTAAATCATAGATTTGCAATTACACAGCCTAAATGTAACAGTTCAAATACCATCTCACACTGAAATGAAGATCTTGTGACTGCAGTACCATGCAATTAAATTTTTTGAACAGGTCTGCCAAATCCAGATGGGGAGTTCTCCATAAAATACTATGAAAGTAGCCTTGAACTAGCCAAAGTCACACCTGCATTGATGGAGCCAACTGTTGATATACCATGTAACTAATTCAATTGAATATAAACCATATATGTTACAAAATCTGTAACTCTTTGAAAAAAAATAACACAACACAATGTAAGATGGCCAATGCTGTGTCTGTGATTCATGCAATTCAACTACACACCCAGCACATTCTATACAACAGAAACAACAGAACAGAAGCATCACATCGTATTTGTTCCAAAAACATTTAATTTGCTTTAGGAAAGAGGGATTACAGTACACACTGATCCATTCGGGTTACAGGTCACCAATTAAGAATAAATAACTGGCCATGTTAATACAAACTCTGCTTGCGTTCTTTGTACAGTCACTAAAAGAGTGAGTCACTAATATTCATAGTGTTGAGTGTTGCTCATTGATCACTAATGTCTTGCAGATCTTCTCTTAAAAACATTTTCAGATAAATTCATCTTAATTTCTTTATTAAACATTAACAACAACTTTAGATTTATAGTTAGCAAGTGGAGAGGAAAGCAGCTAATCTCTTGCTCAGGATCTTGTTCCCTTTTTGTGACAAAGTTTAAAGATAAAGTTGTCTTTTCATCGCTGATATGTGTTCAGTTTTCCTTACATTCCCTAAACATTCAGAATGTTTTCTCACTTAAATATCATAAAACCTGGCTGGATCTGGACTTCACTGGCACTTTAAGTTAGGTTACGTTTTTACCCAGTTCCTTATAACGGCGTCATTACACCACTATTCAGGGAGTGAGTGTGGTATTGCTGCCTGAGCTGATAAAGCCTCACATCCAGACTCCAGTTGTAACTCAGTCCCTAAAATGCATTTTGAGAAGTCTGAATTGTGGTTTTAAATCACCTTAAGGAAACTGACTTATGATCCGCGTTTTTGGGCATCCATAATCTCAGAGCGTGTTCCAAAGCTTATGATAAAAATTACCCTTTAAGGTGTGTTGTGTGAAAATAGTCAAGTAATACCAAGAGAGAAAGACCTGGTAGTGTGCCTTTAGTGGCAGCACCTTTTTGGTGCCATGCTGGCACCAGACTTGCACTGGAAGAACTACTGATATAGCTTTACAGAATATAGATTTTTCTTTAACGACTTATCAGATTGTTAATAAAATATAGCAATAAGGCCAAGTTGAGAATTAAAGAGATTGTGAGCACAACAAAGGCACCCTGTTCAGCACCCTTCTTGGGAGAGTGGTTTGATTTGCCATCCTTCTCATTACTTTTGGCACATTCTTGGGGAATCATAAGGTCACTGTTGATTTCCTGGAATCTGGTGTGTTGGACTACTCTACCCAGAAGTGTCTGCTGCAAAGCAGGAAATCCCAACGCCTCCTATTTCTCTATATAGAAAATAAACAAGGAAAATGTAAAAATGAGCCACCTTTCTATTCCTTAAAAAATAAATGTGTCAATCTATATATACTCTTCTGGAAGTACGCCGTTTTGGTCCTCTAATATCAAAAATGTACAAAACATTACAGCTCTTCGTTATAGTTTAGGAAAAAGAGAGACAAAATAAGTGGCGATTGTTTGTCACAGAAACAATCTTGATTAGTTAAAGAGGGAAAAAGAAAAAATAGTCAAGAATGGAGAGCAGGCTCCCCTTTGAGGGTTTGTGAATTGGCCTGTTCAGTCACCCTTTGAGGGTGCGTCTGAAGGAGTCTTTAAATCTGCATTCATGTCATATGGGAACTACCACCAAAGAATCACGATCATTATTATAAGCAATGACTTGGAGGTGTTCAACCTTATTTGACGCGGTAAGGACTGATCTGTTGTTCAACACATACTTAGTGATACATGTTTTTCCGCAATGAGCACAACTGTATCCTCCCATGATGTGTTAAGAACACAATTTACAACACGATTCATGCAAAAAAAAATAGTCCATTTAGTTTGATAGATTTAAAAAGGAAAATATCACTGCTTATCCTTCAAAAAATAAGCATCCATCTCCAGACCCCAAATTCTGAAGCAGTATTTTTATACAGTGAAAACCCAGGTGACTTGTATTTTCAAGTAAGGCCGTAGGTGCAGACTTTCCCATATGATGTGAATGCAGCTTTTGTCTGGAGAGGTGGAGTCGTTCCCGGCTTGGGGAGAGGCAGGTCGGGGTTAGAAGTAGGGGACGGCCGTAAGTTTATACCACTTGACCGTTTCCTTGCTGAGGTCAAAGTCTTTCAGTCTGAGTGTGATGCCGCCCAGAAAGTAGTTCTCACGCAGCGACTCTGCACTGAGCACGCTCAGTTGAAGTTCCCGCAGGCCCAAGGTTTCCTTGCTGTAGCCACTGTACACCAACTGCGGAGGAAAGATGAGGGAAAAGTGAATAATGTGTCTGTTCCGCATGATGGCCATGAATGAGCTGGTCACAAGCATGTTGGTCATGAATAACCAGCTTACACAATTTTCTTATCAAAAGAAAACCTTTATGAAACCAAAACTAAGGCTCTTGAGTTCAGGAATATATACACTTAATATTTAAATGTAATATTTTTTTGTATTTCCTAACCATCTCATTGAAAGTAGGGTTCCTGGTTTTCCTTGAGATCTTTGTCTTGCGTTTCGAAGTCTTGTGTGGATCTGGAAGCAGGTAGGTTTTCACATATGGGTTGGGATCGGTTCCATCTTCAGAAACCTGAAGGGGAGCAGACGCATTAGCACAGATAAATAAACAAAATAAGAATGACACAGCATAGTGAACTGTCAAAGCAGCATCTCTATGATATGTATTAAATCATCGCTGTGTTTACCAGATCTCTGATGTGCATGACCATGATGAAGAGAGTGCTGTTCCTGTAAGAGATTGAGAGCTTCACTTCTCCTTCCACCCGACCAGAAGTGGGACTCAATGGAGGCTCTGCAACAGTCAGATACAACACATCAGGATACACACATTTTTAAATGAACGTCAATCTCTTGGGTAGACACTGTTTGTAACTCAATAAATAACTAAAATTATAATGAACATTATAAACTGCATAGTTTCAGTAACAATCTCCCTGTGGCATACTCACTGTATTTGTCATACAGTGAAAGTATGACAAATACTTGAAGAATGGGAATGAAAAATGCAGGTATGTACCTGGCACTTTGGGCGTGGTATCTAAACCTTCTGTCTTATCATCCCGTGCAATTGGATGAAAGAAGGTGTAGATCAGGTCACACTAGAAAATAATGACATGAGATTATTTCACTGACTGGTACAAATTTCTGATACTGTCCCACTGAGTGTAGTGAGTACTCAGCATTTGCATGTGTACCTGGGTGACCTCTGTGGAGCTCCTCATCAGGTTGTGGACGTAGTTGTTGAGCTCGAGCTTCCTCTTGGCTGCCACTTCTTTGATGTGCGTGCGACCGAGCACCATTTTGTTAGGGAAACTAAAGATAAGAAGAGAGACAAGTTATATTAACTGTTCCACAAAATCTGATGTAACACTCCTCAGTGTTACTGTACTAAGGTAGTGTCTGCATAGCAGCTTCACAACATCATAGAGGTAAAGTTAAGTGGGTGATAGTGGGCTTGTAATACAGGGATATTAATCCAGAAGCTTTTCTCTCAATTCAATTCAATTCAAATTAGCTTTATTGGCGTGAATGTGTAACAATATTGCCAAAGCATTACCAGAAAAAGCATTGCCATAGAATCTCTCTCTCTCTCCAAAACATGCCAAGTAACTTGCTAATCACACTGTGCCAAGCCCTGATATTGTCAATAAAGAAAAGTACAGTTTCATAGTTTCCTATTAAGGAAATCAGATCTGTAATTAACAGGCTGAGAGTCACAACAGAGGTGATGCCTTACCTCGGCAGCTTCCAGAGGGGGAAGAGGATGGTGAGTTTGTTGTGAAGCTCCTGAAACTCATCAAAAGTGCGGAAGACAAACTGGGGCTCATTCTGACCATCCCTCATGATCCTCACCACGTACGTCTGCAAAGAATGGACAGTGAGGGAAACAGCCGTGCAATCATGTGTCAGTACTTTAGTTTACATTCAGAGATTGTGATGGAACATGGAAAAGCAAGTCATTTTAAAACAAACATGACATAATGAAACTCACATAGTGCTTGTCGGGGTTGTATCTCTTCTGGAAGGAATAGATGGAGGCATGGATTATGCGGCCCTCCTGTTTCAGAGTGTAAGTCTTGGGGGAGAAAGACAGGATGGGCTCGTCGTTGGCTGGCAAACCAGAGAATCGTAGCTGGGCAAGGTTGTGGATGAAGAAGTTGAACTTGGTGGCCACGCTGCCTAGACTGGACTCTATCAACCTGGAGAGGAGGGGGAATAGAGGGGTGTAAAGAAAAAATACGGGGGAAATTGGAGCCAGAGATAGATAGAAGGTGAAACGGTTATCAATATGCTGTTTTTGTCTTTTTCTTTGACCTAAAGCTGTTACAAAAGGCACATTTCATTTGTCTACAAACTTAGTTAAAATGTAACCAGGTCTTACAAAAAGGTCTACCTGATAATGTATCGAATGTTACTGAGGAGGTTTTTTGTTATATTGTTATTTTGTAATGTGAGATGGCAGCTATTCTCTTCCTTCCTATTCCTTTACTGCCACCTGGTGGAATTTGAGTTTGTAGCAGCAAAAAAAACCACACGACTTTGAATTCAAAATAACAACTCTGAACAAAATTGCAGCTGTGCACATATACATATTCTGAATAATTTAGAAGAGAAAAATAACATTAGAAGAGTGCTTGATTTATTAATTTCTTGTGATGTTTCCAATTTTGAGGTAGTGTAATAGTAGGAGAAATTACATTTAACACTCAGAGCTGGGAGAACAGAAGTTAATACATTTACCTGGTGAAGAAGATAGTTGCCTCAGCGTCAGTGTTGTGTGGCTGCAGGGCATCAAACACATACTTCAGATCCTGAGAGCCAGTCAGCTCTGGGAGGCCTGAGGACGTCATCTACGACACAAAGACACACCATGAGAAGAGATGAACACGCAAGTTTAAATTCATTTCCTGAGTTATTCATTTCCAAAGTAGTTTAGTAGATTGCATTTTGTAGAGTAACATTATTACACAACATCTATATATACACACTACATATAGAAATAGAATAAGGACTTCAAAATAGTGTACATCCATATGAAAGAATATATGAAAGACGTTAATAGCTCTAAACACAGCATGATGAGGCCATAAAAGTACTGATGTATGATTTATTTTTTTGGTTTTTGGGCAGTCAAGCACTTTGATGGATGGAGCTATCATTTCACAATAATGCCAGTTACTAAAAGTCAATGTGACATTAGCTACACTCACATTTAAATTTATTTAATTAAGCCCTCTGAATTGCCTGTTGTGTTGTGTGAAAGGTGATACAAATACACTTGCCCCTTTAGAAAAACAACCAACAGCAGCAGCCCTTATTAGAAACATCAAGAAGCCATATACTACAGCATATTCTCCAAACAGACACTTCCAGGACAACAGTGAAGCAGTGATTCATTATATAACTGCTATGTTTGCATATCTCATTTTCTGGCTCATGCAGGTGCAAAAGAAAACGGTACAGCTTAACAAGGAAGACGCTTTAAAAAGGAGGCCAAACTACTAAAAAGGCAGACAAAGAAACAAATCTGAATGTCAAATAATGCAGTAAGAAAACAAGTCAGTTCCAAGATGCAAGAACAAGCAACTACAACAACTGCACTACAACTAGAGCTGCAACGCCTAGTCAATTAATCGATTACTAAATTGACATAAAATGAATCGGCAGCTATTCTGTTTGTTGATCATATTATCTTTTTTTTTTTAAAGAAAAATGTGCCACAGTCGCTGGTTACAGCATCTGCAATATGAGGATTTGCTGCTCATATTGCATAATCTACAAGTTATTTGATTACAAAAATATTGATGTGTTGCAGCCAGAACTACAACCATATTAACAACCATGACAAAACGTCAACTTAATGCAAACATCCATGTGACAGACTGTGCTGTATTTCTTTCTGTTATGTATGTGTGTATATATAACTGGTGTGTTTATGTATCTATGCTGTGTGTGCATACATGTGTGTGTGTGTGTTCTGTCTCACCAGTGACAATAGGTTGAGGAAAAGCCCGGAGTGCTTGCGGATGAGGTTGTAGGCCTGGCAACACAAGTCTACAAACAGCTGGAAACGACTTGTGGGACGCTCGCCACCATTGATGACATACGCCATGTCAGAGGTCAGAACGAAGGGAGCTCGGTCCCTAATGGGAAAGAAGGAGGGGAGGAAAGAATATTTAAATTCAGGTTCTGAGGGTTAGCCAAGAAGGTATGAAAAAGGGTTAATGGTTTTAAATCCTTGAAAATCTGAATCTGGAAAGTGAATAACGTTCCTTCCCTACAACCCTGAAACTACCACAGGGGCACCCTTACACAAGTTACTACAAAGCCTCCAAGTACTTCAGTGGAGATGCTCAATAGTAGACTGTTGTTTCAGGGCAGCCCACCTGGACAGATCCCAGCTGGGAAAGAGTGCAGTGCATGAGCTATGAACCAGGTCATTAAACGTTCTGTGTAGAAACAGCAGCTCTTACATCTGGAAGTCCACAAACAAATTGTGGGTCACTAAATTTCTAAGAGACTGGTCTGCTGATCAACTTACCTAATTTTGAGTACGATATGAAACGATACATGTGTCTTCACTAAATTATTTCCTCTGATGGTCAATTGTAACACTTTAGGGTACACTACAACCAGGACACGCTTAGGTGTCTATGATCTCATAGCATTCCACACTGAAATCAGCTGATGCATGGCCTTTCACCTATTTTCTGATAACTACCTGGTAGTACAAACATCCTGATACACCCTTCTGAAAGAACCTTTCAACCCTGATAGAGCACCAAAGCATGTTTTATCTGACTAAGCCCTTGCACATATGCATACAGATAAACACACCCTAGACAGCATATCTGATAGTCACCTTTTGAAGCTGCCAAACATCTGGGCATGGCCCAAGAACTTGCCAAAGTCAATGTGGAACATGTGACCAGTGGAGCGCAGCATAATATTGTCATTATGGCGATCACAGATCCCCAGTACGTAGGTTGCCACACAGCATCCTGCACATGAGTAGATGAAGTTTTCTGATGCCTAAAAAGAGGAAGAAGTGGGAAAGAGCGACACAAAGAGAGAAGGGCAACACAGACTTAATGTATTGGTTGGCTGGCTACATTCCAAGTACTGGCATAGTGTAGTGTAATATTGGCTGATTTTGTTAAGGAGGGCAAAAGTCTGAATACTTGAGAAGGAAGTAAAGTTTCTGACCAGAGAGACAAAAGGTATTCCCTACTTTTCCAGATGTTTTAAGTAAACACAGAAATTATTAATTTATTTTGCAAACTTTCCAAAATGGCCTAAGACTCAAAAACAGCAGAGCTCCATATCTGATGACAACTTTATTCTGCTTCCTGCTGGAGTTCAGTGCAGTAGAGGTCAGAGGTTGTTAGATGGGAGTACAGTTTCACATTTATAGGTGTCAAAGGTCAGAAAGTTCTACAACTGCTATAAACTTCAAGAGTACATAAACTGTGTGTTCCAAATCAAAGTGTCAAAGTTGAATTTCCCCCTCTAGTTTATCACGTAAGCAGCTCAGTAAATTACTTTGTGCAACACAAATGTCAACGGTTGCTGTGGGCTTTGAGTGGTAGTGGCACAGCTGTTTGCCTTTAAATGTGAGTGTGAACACATATGCTTAGTGTTTTTTACCTTCTCATACTCATCCTCAGCAGGGTTGTACTTGCGGAGCCACTCTGCCAGCGGTTTGTCCTTAAAGGATCCGGTGACACCGTACTCCACCTGGATCTTTCTCAGTGTGTCAGAGGACGGCACCAGCTCCACCATGCCTAAACAACACACCACAACACAAGCACACAACAGTCAGCAGTGTATGACTTGTAAAATGGTATTGTATCGCCATAGATGATCAGAATATGTCAAGTAGTAATAACCTTAGGCTGTAATGACGATGGCATTGCATAGTTATCTGGTCGTAAATTATAATCAGCTGTTAGAAGTGTAAAGTTTTTGATGACATGACATGACTGTATTCAGAATTTCCGGCTGTGTTATCTAATAGCAACTGAATACTTTCTTCTGATAAATGAACAATTCAGTAAAGAGTTTATTTGTTCTTCTCACAGTAAACGTGTTTTTAATTTGGGTGCAGTGGACACTGACCACCAGCTATATACAGCGTGTTAGCCTCAAAAACCCAGGTGTTTTCCAACATTAACTTAGCTCTCCTTATTAGCTAGGCTCCTTACATGCTTGCTAATAACTTAGAGGGAGAGAGAGAGACACCCAGAGAGAGAAGGACAGGTGAGAGGATGTGTGGCGCTAAGGCGCTCTGCAATCACATACGATTTTAAATAGGCTTATTAAAAAAAAAAATCATTATGTGGCGGTCAGTGTTGATAACGTGGAGGGCCGCCACAAGTAAATGAACGTATGGGAAACACCAACATCCATGGTCTGTCTCTTCTGTCCTGTGTGATAACAGCAGCTATAGCTATGCTGAATTACAGTCAAATTAGCCAGTGCTATCTGTCTCATTAAAGCAACAAGACACTTCAATACAAGGCGCATTATGCAGCTGTAGGCGTTTATCTGATCCCTGACCAGTTAAACCACAGAATGATGTGTACAGGTGAGGGAGCTCTGTGAGTTAAAGCTTGTGAAGATGATAAAACATTGGTCTCTCTGTACTCTGTATAAATCTGATTAATTCATTTTCATTTGTAATATAATTTAATTTAATATAATTTTGTTCCAATAATACCAGCTTAACTGTTGTGGGAACTAAATTGTTAAAGTTCACAAGTTATTCTTCTTCTGGCGTCTTTGGCAGTAACCAAACAGCGTCAGGTGTATTAGCACTTCCTTCTGGACACCCCAGCCACAGCCTGTTCACCCTGCTGCCTTCTGGGAAGAGATATAGAAGTTTCTGCTGCCGCACCACCAGACTGCAGAGCAGCATTTTCCCCCAAGCTATCAGACTCTTAAACTAATTCATCCTCAGCACTGCTCCAGTGATGATAGTTTATTTCTGTTTACCATTTTTCATAATTGATACTTTATTAATGTATATTGTTTGCTATGTAGCAGAAGGGAGTTCTGCTACATAGCAAAACTCAATTTCACTCTATAACTTGTTATATTGTGACAATAAACCTACCTACCTACCTTGTGGACAGGAAAAGGACTGACTTTGCATGTAGTCCACAAAACAAGACGGATGCATGAGATCTGGCCAACTGAGACACACATACCCTCTATGTGGCTAAGTGTAAATGAAAGTGTCTTCAATCTCATCTGGATTTTATCTGGATGTAATACACTTGAAATGGCAAGCCTCTGTGTGTGTTTGATTGTTACCTTTGTCTTTGCCGGTGGAGATGCATTTGAAGTTGACAATTCGGAGGTCCAGCCCCTCCTGCAGCCAGATGCGGTCCATAATGCGGATCATCTGAAGAGCCAACATGTCCTGCCTGAGGTCTTCTCCAACCTGACACACAAACGAACAGAGACAAATGACACCACCACCAATGCTGGTTGGATTTAATTTCAGCCACCAGGGGGCGCACTGGGCAGATGAGAAGCATGTAAACAACAATTTGTTAGAACAAGTTTTGATGTAACTGATGACACTCCCCACTTTAAACTATTAGACAGTTTGTGAACGCTACATAAGAACCCCATATTGTTCGATATACTGATGGCTGTTCATAAGATCCACACGGTGCAAGGCACTGTGTGTGGGCACAATACCTTGAACATAACATTGATCTCTTCTCCTAGTGGGTCGGCGTTGACCAGGGCCAGCTTGAGGGGAACTGCGTTGGAGTTGAAGAAGGAGCAGGTCTAGAGACACAAACAGAGAGTATGATTTTACATTCTGCACTACAGTATGCTGTTATGTTGTTTTTAAGATTCAGCCTTATAACAGAATCTGCAACAGGATCTCTAAATATGTCTTTCTGTATCGTTTTCTTTGTAGCTTTGATTTATTTTTAAATATATTTTTAAGGCCTCTTATTATTTTATCTCATCTACTCAAACAAAAAAGTTACCATGACTGAAAAACAAAGCGAACATTATGGAAAATTGTGTCTGGATCCATGTAAGACATACATTAAAGGCATGTTTAACGAGTGTCTACATTTACATACCTAAAACTACCTTGCTATCATTTTGCATACCTCTGTAAAGCCAGAGGTATGCAAAATGATAGCAAGGTAGTTGGGTTGATTCACTAGAGGAATGTCTAATTAGGTGCTACTTTAGAGTACATATAGATATTAGGAAGGTGACATCAAACGTGTCTCATTTTTTTAGATATTTGAGAAAAAAATGCATGTATGTGTTTTATATTTTGGTGAAACTATAGCTTGATGAGTTAATTTCCTTTGTGGTTTGAGCCACAGAGGTTCTATAAAGATAATGAGCTGGTTTTCCTGTTTCCTGACAGCAGTTCAGTTGAGGTTTCCTTATTATTCTGCACTGTTTATTTCTTTTCAACAGTAATGAATTCATTACTGCTGATATTTTGTGGATCAGGTACGTATTTCCATTGTGGTGAGAAAGTTGTATTGATGTGAATACAGTTAGAAAGAATAGCTGACCATTGCGGGGGCCCTGATTTTTTTCCATGCTAAATTGACAACTTCTCATTATTCATAGCCTATATATGCGTATGAGTGTGCATGTTACCTTGACGTTTAGCTCCTTGGCCACCAGACTGGGGCCGAGGGGCAGTCGGCAGCTGTTCCTCTGGAAAAAGTTCTGAACGTTTTCAAGGCCCTCCTGCAGCGCCACCTGACCACAAAAAAATACAACACCACATAGATATGTTATAACACACACGCCCACTAGAGTCAGTACAATAATACAGTCAGATCACAAACACACACTAACCTGTCGCGTCGAACCCCCAGCCTGTCTGACCCTCTCTGCCACAGCTCCAAGCAGGTTGACCAGGTGAGTCTGTTTCTCCAGCTCTGCCCTCAGCTTGGCTCCGCACAGACACAGCAGAGCACCCAGCACCCGCTCATAGCGTCGTCCCCAGGCAGGATCCTGCACAGCGTCTTTCAGCAGCCTGAAGCCATTAAACACATCACAACAACCAAAATTTAAAAGGTGGTACAAGTTTTATAGAAGGTTAATAAATACAAGTTGACTCTTAAGTTTAATAAGTAACGTAAACGACCCTCTAAATGGGAAAATAAAAGCTAAATATCACATTGTATGTGTATGATCATTCCTACAAGCCACTGAATAACACAAGAAATGAAGCAAACCTGTGGTTGGACAGATTGTACCATGAACATATCTCTCAGGCTTGATAAATAATGCTATAAACAGCATTATGTAATATGTATTATTTTATTAAGTGCACATTCCTTCTTGAAATAGAATTTATCCTGCTGTTTTTACAGATGTTCTGAAAGCCTGTTTTTTCACTTCAGATTAATTTTTCTTTGCAACGTTTCCTTTCAGATGCTGCTTTGGAAACAACTACGACAGGTGGTTACTGTTTCAGTGCTACTGTGATCTCACCAGTAGAGGTAGTGGGCAATGTTGATGTTGCCTTGTGCTCTGGACAGCAGGAACATGACAAGTGCGCTCTTTAGGTGACACTCAAACTTCAACGCCTGGTAAGAAATGAAAGAGTAAAAGTTACTTAAAAAAATAGATGGAAGAATTGTAAGTGAGAGGGAGTGAATGCATGAGAAAGACAAGCGGAATAAAAACTGAATGAGTGAGCGACAGGGTGAATGAGAGTGAATTTCAGTCTAAAAAATGTAAAGTATGTATGCATGTATGTATTTTTATCTGTACCTGTACTAGCTGTGGCAGGTAGTCAGATAGCTCATCGTCACTGCTCTTGTCAATCCAACTAACAGCCACACTTCTCACTTCTGTATCTGCAAACCTACACACATAGAAATCACACACATTAGACAAACATCAAACAAAGATCTGTAGAGTTAAATGCAAAATAAAGCTGTTTTTTTTACAAGTCATATCAAAACTTGACGTAAAACATAAATTATACATTATACATTAAGCAGCATCAAAGATTAATATTCTTAGAAAAGAAGACAATGCAACTTTTTTACATATTTAAATCATTTAAACTTTCTGAAGGACATGAGGTGCCATAGACCAAATGTTTACACAGTGCATACTTTGAGTCTAGCATCTCCAGCGCAGTGACAGGGGCCAGAGTGGGCCAGTGGTGCAGCAGGGAGTGGATGTGAGCAATGTTGGCCCAGTCCCAGCTGGGCACACTGGCCAGCACCTTTGGGAGGCTGCTGGTGTGGTGCTTCCTACAGTGAAACCGATGATCCCATAGAAGCGGGTGATCTGCCCTCTTTAGTCTAGAGAAGGAATGAAAACATATAGAGAAGATGGATGTGATAGAAATTTTCTTTTACAAAAAACAAAGAATTTAAATAAACTGCATTGATATACATCTTTTTATAAGATTCATCGATCATATCTAACAGATTCAGATTTCTTATATTTTGTCTTCCAGTGTTTAAAAACTACCTCTACGTTTTAACCCTATGAAAATAAACTAAAAGAAAGTATTAAGGGGCTCCAAATGAGGAGTTGACTTGGCAGGATCGGCAATAATGATTAAAACAGACGACAGAAAAAGAGCACTAAAATAGAAACGCATAAAAGCAATACATAATGTATTAACAGTAACGTGATTGTAAGATCACTATGTTTTCAGAACATCTGTATAGGTTAAATAACAATACATTCTCTACACTTGCTCAGAAACAACAATTCAATGTACATTTATGTAAGAAATTTTAACCCCCAATGGAAGGACTTCAGTGCAAATCCTTGGAGGTCAACAGTTTTAGAATAGCTACCCAAGATAGCTTGAAAGTGTGTGCATCCATTAGTAAATGTGAAACACAGAAAAAAAGGGGTGATATATTTAGATAATCTTTACAGGGCAAATGACGGTACAAGAACACAATCATATGATAAGACTTGAAAGCCAAATTCTTAAGAGTGCTTCAATGCTCCTTGAGAGTGTGCACTGTGAAACTCTAGGTATGTCTGTGGCACGTTGCATGAGTCCTTTGGTGGGTCCAGTTTGTTGAAGCAGTGCTAAAATATTAAGTTAAATTTCTCTGTCAGCTAGCATTTGCTTCTCTGAAGTTCCCTGAGTTGCTGGTCTGTACCTGACCCTAACCCCCATATAGTAATGAAACAACAAACATTTCTCCTTCAGGGATTGATGGAATATCACACATGCTGAAACAACACACGGCAGATCAGTGAAATGCAACTACATAAGTCTTGTGCCAACAAAGGCTGGAGAAATGAATGGGCAGGACAGAAAGCAGGCGGTGGGAGCACACTGAGAGAGTGCTCTGTGCTAAAGTGCCAGTTGAGCCTCATGGATGTTGGCAGAGTGGAAGAGATTTGCCTGGCAGCAGGCATAAGAGAGCATTTAGCTGGGCCTAGAGCAGCTGGAAGAGAACAGACGTACTGGAGCAGGCAACATACAGGCGTTTATGGGGAACTGGGGCTGGCAAAGTCAGTGGCATCTTTTAAAATCTCTTCTTAAATCTAGTAAGTCCAACGGATTTTGGGTGGTCTGAGAGACTGCCAAAAAGCTGTCTGCTGAAGGAGATAAATGTAACTGGAAATTCTGTTTCTGTGCTCTCATAGTAATGTAAGTTTACAAAAAGCCAACCAGCAGTCAATGAATTTATCATTTGTAAACACGTAGATTCAAAATTTAAAGTCTACACACCGTTCAAAAAAGCGTAGTTTTGATTCCCCTGAGGTCACATTTTCCGGTGAGGTACCAAGTTCTCCATTACACACTCAGTAATGTTGCCTTGCAGGCTTACATTTAAAAGAAAAATGTCAGGATTTGAGCCTCTTGTGTTTCTCCAATAAGCACATCTGCTTTGCACATCCAGATTTGGAGCATTAGAACCAGTAGTGTCATTAACTGATGCCAGAGTTTTTATTTGAAATCATTCCTGCAAACCAAAATTCTCTCTCTTGAAATGAAGTGAAGGAAATAGCAGAAAAGGCTCACACAATTGTTAGAAATGTTTTTGATATCTACTCTGAGATTACAATCTGCCCTTCTTAGTTGTGGTCAAGATTCACTCACCCAAAACTGGAAGCTCGGCTACAGATTTTCTCCAGTTTGCGTCTCAAATCAGGGTCCAACTCCTCCTGGGTGCCGGGCTCTGGGCTGGTCGCTTCCTTGGGTCCCACGTATAAAACTTCCATCGCTGAGTTAGGGAAGTCCACCTGACAGTAACACAAAAAACAAAGTTGGGATCAGTTTATTCATATGAAGTAATTTTAATTCTTCAGCCCATTTATACCTGGCAAAATGTGTTTTGGGTGATCAGATTGCAATCGAATAGTGCTTGACCACATGAAAGTACGGGTGTAAAAGCCAAGACACACTGAGGACTTTAGCTGGACAGAGCAATCAAATATCAATGTGGACAATAAAGACACACACACACACACACACACACACACACACACACACACACACACACACACACACACACACACACACACACA
>JAPMOB010226897.1:0-11947 GCA_029875015.1 Lepomis gibbosus
CACACACACACACAACCTGTGGATATTCATGCCACTTTCCCTTCACACTCAGCCATTTAAGGTGTCCATATCTCACATAGAAAGTGAGGAATAGTTCCACCATATTCCCACCTCTAGCAATATACAGTTTACACCCTGCTAGGTGTTGCTACAGCTTTGCAAGCGCTTTTCTTGGCAAGGTTGTGTGCGTGCGACGCACACTATTTTGGCTATCAGGAAAAAGGCTGCATGTTTCTGTACACACATGGCTGCATAGGCGAGTGTGTGAATGAAAGTGGAGGTGGTTAGAGTGTGGTGGGCCCATGCGGCGGTGTAATGGAAAGCAGTGGTGGTGATAGTGTGGAGTGTGCGTAGGAATGCTGCGTTGCACGCCAGCAGGTGTTGTTGGTGGTGGCTCATGAGGGAGGCAGAGCTGGTCCTGGGTCTCTGTCACGCTTACGCTTACCGCTGAACTGCACTGTGTGGGAGGATCATCATGTCATCAAGACTGCTTCACTGGGGCTTCTTTGAGGGGTGAGTACAGTTTCTGTACCCATCAGACAGGTGTGGCTAAATATTTTTAATTCAAATCACTGATGCATATAATTGAAAAAAACAAACTGGATATGGCAGAGGAACTGGAATGAATTGAAACGTGTATTCACAGGGACATAGTAGCTATGTTTCCATCCATTGTCATGCAAATTTTAAGCAGACTTTTGAAATGTCACAAAAAAGGAAACTGCGTGCGTTTCCATTAGCTGGTTTGGAGCGAATAAACCAGGTTACCCAAAGTGCACTTCCGTCAGTAGTTGACGTCACACATAATAAACTGTTATAAACAAGACGAATTGGTTGCAAACCAGAAACAAAACCAGTCGCATAGACCTGAAGCCCTGGGATCTGAGAGAAATGGTCCTCATGAATGCGTTTCAAGTTGGCAAGTTGCTACCAGCCATGTCTCTGCGCGTTATGGGAATTTCCGGCAAGACGCCTGCCGTTTCCATCAACCTTTTCTAATGTGGTACTACAAAATGCGCATAAAAAACAGTGATGGAAACATGGCTAGTGTTCTGTATGACACAGAGGGAAGAGCTACCAAGCCTGCACACCTCTGACACCTCACGCAGGTCCCAGAGTGCAGCTACCACAGAAGTCATGTCCTCCATATTTTCGGGGATTTTAGATGTTTTAGAGACCATGAGTATGTTGCACAAACTTTACCTAGTTCTCATCCATCAATTATTACACTCCTCAACTGTCCATGTTTTCTGTAACTTGTAAAAAGCTCTGTACTTTGACAGCAGAAGCCAGGGTTTACATTCTGGGTGTGGTTACATATAGGCAACACAAGCACTGGTTAGGGTAAGGTAAAGTTGTTCTTTTGGTTAAATAAGTAAACATGCCATATATCGCTGTATTAAACCAAAACCAGTGCTGTCGGCTGCCGTAACCTGGAGTTACATCATGCTTTAGTTGCTGCAAGCATACTGTGCACGGAACCCCCTGCTTGTCATAGGATAATATTGACTCTGTCTGCAACATTCCTAAATGCACATTATGAGCGTCCAGAAATGCTAAATCAATTCTAATCAGTTAATTATATACATGGTATTTAATGGTTACATTTAAACACATTAATTAATTAGCGGCAACAATTACTTTATCTCGCGTTAACGCAGCTTTTGTTTTTATTATTATTTTGAAAGTCAAAATAAAATCAAAAGTCAAAACAAATGCCATAGCGAAGTGTAGCTACACACTACGTGCTGATTAGTAAAAATCACAAACAGCGAGGATCAATCTCTCTTCCAATGATTTGGGCTGCGCGTCGTGTACAAAAAGTTCAAGACAGTTCAACTTCGGCAGCAGGCGGGCGAGTGTGTGTAGTGAGCACATCTGTGACAGATTCACGGCAACACACCCACTTGTCACTAAACCTTGTGCTCGACCACTTCACCTCACTGTAACAGGGACACTTGCTACTGAACACATAATGTTACGCTGCTTCCTGATAAAAGAAAAATTTTTCTGCTGATACCTGCTCAGAAAAAAACAGACAACAGATTTATATGTTAACCTGTTGCTCAGAAGGTACCTGTCATGATGTTCTGATCGTGGCTCTGGACTCTGATGGTAACTTGTTTTAACAAGCTAGATAAAAGGTGATTCCCTGGCAGTTACAAATAGCTTTGGTTTAATATTTTATTTAATCACATTAATGTTTAAGTTGAGATTTACAAGAAATATTTTATTGCGACTGTGTGAAGGGAATACTGCTGGGAAAAGCACCTTACGTGTTTAAAGTGTCTTTAACAAATAAGGTTAACAAACATTTGTTTCTTATATACAAACACTACTGGATGTGCTTGTGGCCAGGGGGCAAAAGCGCTTTGGTAGCCGGTCAGAAGACAGACGGTCAACCGCTGTAATCAACGTAGATTATGCATTGTTTGTACATTCTTGTTGACTTAATAATAAACTGTCATTTCTGTTTGTTTTTGTTTCATTTCGCATATTAATAGAACATGCCTGACCACGCCGCAGGTCAGCGAAACCGGACGTACTGTTGTTCAAGTCAGCGGCTAGCTAAAAAGCTAAAGGAAGAATGAAGACTGATGAAGAGAGACGTTTTCATAGCTGTAAGTCCTGCCATTAGGCCTAGCTGTGTCACAGTCAGAGACGCTAAGAACATTGTCTTCCGTTGTAAACGTTGTGCGACCAGAAAAAAAGCTTTCAACCGCGAACAATTTTATCTTGAAGCACCAGCTAAAGTAGCACAGCAATGTCACACTTAGCCTGTAGAAAGAAACATGCATCCACTCATCAGGAGAGAGTGGCGTTAATCAGCGGGACCTGCTTTGTTTTTTATTATATTTAGATCCATTGCCTCTACGATACAGCGTCCTCTGGTCTGAGAGGCTGCAGTGTTTTCAGTTCATCTGGTTGTTGACTCCTCAGGTTAATTATTGTTCCAGTAAAGTGGATTCATTTCTAAAATGTGCTGCTGAACAGGTTTCCTATCACTTCTAAGGACGGGGTGCAGTAACAAGTAACGTTACTATTTACTCTTAATACCCAGTAATAAGTAAAGTAATATTGTTCCTTTTTAAATGAGTAGTAAAGTAAAAGTAAGTCAATTACAATTTCTGAGTAATTGGCCCAACACTGCTGCTAGATCTACCGGGGGGACAGAGTGCTGCTTTCTGCCGCCTAGTTGGGCACACATCTCGGTGATGACGGTGAAGCCCGTCTATATAGCAGTACATTTAAAGTTCACAATACACTACTTTAGAATTCATTATTCAATTTTGCGCATAACAATGTGATTAATCACGATTTATTGCCCTACACTAAGTATAACATTTGTGGTTCTGACTTCATTCTGTGTTTTCAAACAACCCAGCTGATTGGAATACATATAATTCATTTTAATTTAATATAAAAATGATTTTAATTACATTTCTACAACATTATTTGAATGGTGCTATATAAGCTTAGTTATTGCCAAGTGAGAGATTCTGTTTTATTCAAAATGAATGTGGCAATGATTTATTTAACTGTACCTCTAAACAGCTGAAATCTCTAACAGGCTGAATTTCAAGGGAGCATGTGTGCATCCTTAATGTTTTAGGGCAGTTTTAGAGGCGTTTCCAGCCTGAGTGTGATTCTGGGGTGAACATCAAGGGACCATCGAGTACATTTCCACACACAATGTTTGATAGTTAGGTGTCAGCGCCACTGAATTAGTACTATAATATGACTAGAAACATTCTCTAAACAACCACCATCATCATTGTCAGCTCCCAGAAACAAACAACTGCAAACACAAAAACATGTGCAACACACTATAAAGACACACACACACACACATACACACACACACACACTGAATATATTCCCCAGTCGTGTGACAGCTGGCTCTGTATCCCAGCTAACCGCAGCCAGAGATACAAGTTCTCTCAAACAGGGAACAATTTCCTCCAAACGCATGGTAATGTGTGAAATAAATAAGCTACATTATGCATAAAAGGGAAAATGATTACATGCTTTTAAAAGCCTTTATGAATATTTATAAAGTGTTTCTGCCGCCGCTTATTTCCCTGCCTTTTTGAATGTTCACTCAGGAGCAGCTAATAGAAAAGCCCATGTTCCCTCTCACTGTTTCAACATGAAGCCGACTTGGACATTATCACGTTTAATGCTTTGGCTTTACATAAAAAATATTACCTTTGATTGCAGATAGAATTTTCTTTTCTTGTGGCCTTTTGGGGGGCGGCTTTTATGCCTTCTGTGTGCTTTTATATGTGAGCCTGACTGCGTCTGTTTGAGTGTCTTTTATGTTTTGAAGAAGCCTGCAGGCACTAGGCTGTGTAGGACAGCTTTTCTCTCCTCGTAGCTGTGATTGTCAGGGTTAGTTAAAGGCAGAGGGTCCAATGTTCCCGTGGCTTCAAGGACAGCATGATCTGGTGGCTGAGAGATGAAAAGAGAGAGGTAACTCATTCACCCATCTGAGGGGACTTTCCCTTCAAGGGCCTCATCACGATCTCTCCAAATGAAACCATTATCTCAACATTTCTGCCGCAGGCACCTCTCACTGACTATTTTACTCTTCCTTTCTTGTGCACACACACACATTCACACCATATTCTCTCTGCTCCCCTGAACTGTTGCCTTTTTCCTCTCTTCAGAATGGTGTTTTGGAGATGTGAAGGGAAGAGAGAAGATGGAGGGTGACGGTGTCAGAGAGCTGGTGGACATTAGGAATAGAGAAAGGGGAGGAAAGGGGTGGAGGAGGAACTGTAGGTGCGTGTGTATCTGGAGGTAACTCCTAATTCATCCAGGGAAAGCTGAGATTTGGTTTGCTTGTCATAACAGATGCTTCAGCCTGCCCCGAGGGAGAGCTGTTCTTCACCTGCCATGATTCGGTTTGAAATGTCTCTTAATGTATTAGTCGGCCATAATGGATCCCATGGCTCATACCTGCAGACCTGCCTGTCTTTTATCTCTACACACACTGCAGCCACCCAGCAATCCCCAAAGGGGAGGGGGTGGAGGGTGAAAAAGAAGGAGGAGAAGAAAAAAGAACTGAGTAAAAAGACAGGGAAGTGATCATGGTGGCTACGGTGAATAATGGCATAGCTGCAGGACTGAAACAAATCAACTGTAGATGATTATAGCATGTACAGTCACAGAAGAGCTGTTCACATGTCCTGCTGTTCACTCAGGACACAGCCAATGCAATGAGAATTTAATTATTGGGGTTGAAGTTATCAACTGAATGGCTGATGATTTATTTATTTTAATTATCTAAAATATTAAGAAATATTTTTTTAAAACCCCAGCAATCTCAATATAAATAAGGAACATATTCAAAAAAAATATTGAAAAGAAAAATTACAGAAGCAGTAAAATATAAACTGGTCATATTACATTTTAAAAGGGCAATATGTAGTTTTAGCGGCCACTAGCAAACCATGTAAATATGGGTTGTAATAAGCTGCTCCATAATCGACCTATACAGCCATTTTTCTGGTGAAGACGGGCTGATAATAGCATAACCATAAACTTACAAGCCTGTTTAAACAGTGTACGAGCCAAACTAACAGATTTTGTTTATATTTCAAAAAAAAAATTGTTATAATTTTCTGATTTACTGATTTTGATTTACAGCTAGGCAAATCGGCCACAACATAGTAATTGTGGGTGTGGTATAATTAATAAAGGAAAGTTGGAAACAGGAGTTGCTTTAGTTAAGACCAAACACAGTTTTTTTTAACCACCTTGTCTCATCTTATTTTAAATCACTTAAGGATCCATCAGTATTATTTATTTCCCCTCATTCACACCACACACATGCTACATTAGCCTCCAACATTTTTGGTAGGATCATAGAAATGATTTTGTTTGTATGGGTACGATATTTGAGTTAATTATTGTTTTCAAACAGCGAATGCAACGCTCGCCTAGCGGCTAGTCCAATACTCTACTTCTGTGCGGTGGATCAAATGGAACAAGTTCATCACAGAGATGAGCTTCTGTGGCAACTATGAAGCCGTTGTTTGTTGCCCAGATTCCCAGGGAACTTGTTGGGATCTGGTAGACAAAGCAATCAGCCTGTCCTCTGCCTGTGGTAGGGAATGAGAGGATTCCATGAAGCCAGCTTGGCTGTGACCTTGAGGCTGCAGCATGATTTCATTACAGGGGCCGTTGAGCGTCTGAGGAGCACAGAGAGCTGCTTGCTAAATGGGAAGTGTGCTAATAAAATATGATTTCATTCTGGTGGCACTTAGTGTAGACATGTACAGCAGTGGGAAAGATAGAAAAACAATGTGCAAATGGCTGACACAGCAGTGGCATGCTTTAGAACGCACATCTAATAACTGACTGTTGACTGAGTTTCACAAACATAACAGTCTTGTCAATTCCTTCGTGAGAACGACACTGACTTACACCATTCTTGTTCACTGCAATTTGCTCAGACAAGGAAACATGGCTGGATCCATGTGTCTGTTGAAGTACAGGCTTTGTGGCATTCAAACATAGGTCTCTGCTATGGAAATGTTCTGTAATGGCTCCATACAAACATGACAGGACAGAATGTTTGAGCATTGTGTAGCTTTTTATGTCACTGCTATATAACTGCAATGCTTAAACAATATTTGGTACCTGGCCCACAAAGGAATCAAAGGCGTCACTGTTGGAGAGCAATGAGCTGGAAAATAATGAGTTGAAAGAAGAGGAGTGTTCTCCGTTCTCAGGCTGCAGCAGTGATGGCTGATTTTAAAACGCATATTGTAGCTGAAGGCTTGACCATCATGAGACAGAAGCATGCTCTCCTCCCACTTCTTACACCTTGACCATAACGGATTTTCTCATCAATTTTGTAAGTTATGAGACAGAATGTAGCATTTAGCTTCCTATTTTATACATTTTAACAGTTGCTAACAAAGTTTAAAATGACAAGATGATACGTTTTACTAATTATAGCTAAAGCATTTTGGTGGTTTTCATCCTGTAAGCAGTTACCATGATGATGATGATAATGATGAAAATTTATTTGCCGTCATTTTTTTCTCTAGCAGCAGAGCTCTAGGATGGCAATCAGTAAGTCCAGATTGACGCATTTAAGCAACTACAGGATGGATGGCCATTTTTTTTACAGACTCTAGTGTCAAACTGGTGTCAACAACATGTTTACTGAGCCAGTGAAAGATCTCAACACGTGAATTGTCATGTTACTTTTCCTGTTGTGATATCATCTGCTGCAATTTCAATCATTTGGTTTAAGATAATCTGCAAAACTAATGACATCCTTATTAGCTACAGCTAACTTGCTAATAAGCAGTGAACTTGTGTTCACTGCTTATTAGCTACTTTTGGAATGCTAACAAAATAAACTAAGATGTTTAACATTGTAAAGATAACCTGCCAAACAGCAGTATGTTAACATTCTTATTTTGAGCATGTTAGCATGTTGATGTTAGCATTTAGCTCAAACACTGCATAGACTGATCTGACATGAAAACCTGGCTCATTCACAGTATTTTATGGTTAATTAAACTGGCAGTGGCAGCATTCAGTGCAGAACTGAGCTGTGTTGGTAGGAACACTGACCTAGGAAGACTGTCATTATCCTCTTGTCGTAAAAGTTATTCAAACATGAGACAGATATGTAAAATTGCTAGCACATTTACATAATAAAGCATGTAACTGAAAGGGGCTTAAAAGAGCCAGCTAAACATCTCAGTTTCAGTTGTGCATGTACACACACACACACACACACACACACACCACAAACACATTCCCATTGAATATACTTGCAGTGTGATCCTGAGAGGAGCTGGAGATAAATGATACAGCAGTGAGATTTGTTTAAAAAGCCAGCCTTCCTGTTCTGTGTTATCAGCGCGCCAGGCTCTCTGTCTGAGTGATCTTCTCTTAACATTATGATTCAGAGCACACTTGTGCATTTTTTCTCCCTCAGAAAATACAATTTCTGTACATTTGATTTGCTCACCTTCTTTGTTTTCTCATTATCTGTAAAACATGTTGTGCACCTCCTCACCCATTCTAACCCTAAACAATTTCACAGAGGAAGTAGAAAATGAAAAGTCAGACTGCGTATCTTCATATGAAAGTGCCCAGGTTCAATTTTCCTCCTTTCCACTTTTCAAAATATTTCTAATAATAAATAGGTCTTGGCCGCAATTCACTGGAAAATGAATCCAGAACATGATGATAAATGTGGCTTGAATAATTCCTTGATTGATAAAAAGCAAGGACTTCCTTTATAGTGGTGTATAGAGGGCTTCTCCCATTTTACCCCTGCATGTACAATATTCTCCTCCAGGCTAGCCACTGGGTTATTGGAGAGTTTCAGAGATTCACAGCATGCATATACAGGTGAAAGAGTTCACATTTCCATTTCTCTCCTTTCAAATAATCTGTAAAAGATGTGGTGATGACAGCATATTACTTAGTTTATTTGTGGGCTACATCAAAGGCGAACCTTCATTTCTATGTGATGGACAATGACGTTTCTCTGAAGTTCAATATATGATGCAACATGAAGCTGCTCTGATCAGTATTTTCATACTAACATCGGATCACATGACTGTGAAAGGGGGTCACTCATAGAAGCAAACCCGCAAAGATTTATCACTCTTTTCATTAAAATTATTTTGGTTTTACAGCTCATGACATCACTGTTTTAATTCAGTCTCAACACTCTCATCAGCCTGCTGTGGTAGAAATATTCTCCTTTAGGTTCTTTAATAAAAATCTAAATTACGTCTCTGTGAATTCAAGGTTTTTATTTTTGTACACAAAGAGAGACTTACAGAAAATCTCACAGCAAAATGTGCAGTCTGTGTACTGTAGCATGTCTCTAACGCATTTCTATCTGTCTGAGTAACCTTGCATCAGATTGATTCTTGTCCCATCTCATGCTTGGTTTTGATGACTCACTGTACTGTATGCACCAGGTCAAGGTTGAAGTCTTGAGATAATATTGCCTGACAAACACTTTTTTCTCACTCAGTAAAATTCTACTCTTTAAAGTAGGTCTGGGTAATATGGCCAAAAATGTTATCACGATAAAAACATTTCATATCATTCGATTGTCGATAATTATGACAAAATGCCAAATCATTATTTCTTTCAATTTTAAATGATAAAGATGATCAGAAGGTTAGTTGTGGTTTTAAACTTTTTCTTTATGCTCACAAAACAACAAACACTTGATATCAAACAATGGATCACTTCACAAATCTGAGGTAGAATATTAAAAAATGATTCTGAAAAAATCAATCACAAATATGATTAATAAATCTTTTTTCAGCCCCTTCAACCTCAACAAAAAATATATCTTAATAGAAATATTAAATGCTAATTCATTTGTGATTCAAATTAATTGAATCAAACATTAATTGATGATATATTGAACATTTGTTATATAAGGAAAATTATATTGTGATAATTATCATTATTGTTTTATTGCCTCGATTAAAAGCAGTAAGCTTTTGTACTTTGATTAACAGTTACAATATTAATCTTTAGCTTACAAGTTATTCCCCTACAGTGGTTCCCAGCAGCAGCAGCAGCAGGCAGCTGTCTTCACTGGAACAGCAGTTAGAGACTTGCTGGTGAACATAATGGAGCATTTAGCAGCTAAAGAATCCATTTAGAGAGCTAAAGAATTTTTCTTAGGAGTTGGATGAGGACCAGGTGGAAACACAACGCTAGGATGTGTAAATAGGCAACCGTCTGATTACATATTAACTATATACATTAAAGAAGTGCTATTATACTCTTTTGGCTTTATCCTCACTCCTTTATTAACTTATATAGCTTTTTTTTTGCTGTAACAGGTTTGCAAAGTGACAAAGCCCACAGTCCAGCCCAAAGGGAGTTCCCATCTCCCAAAGAAAACTCTGCTCTGAACTGCCTGAAAACAGCTCGTTTGTAGTCCAGCCATTTCCCTTTCATCTCTGTGATGTCACAGAGATGAAAGCTAAATGCGCCTCATAGAACGCTCGCCAAGCGGCTACTCAGACACGCCCTCAAAAAACCCCGGTGGAAAAACAGTGAGCACACACCTCTCCTCTCCCTTCCAAACACTAGCTACCCTCCAGGCAGTCAGTGGACATAAAGTTGTTACTGTGATGTAGAGACAGAGCTCAGTTAAAACTTTATGGATGAAAGATACTTTTGTTACAGATCAATAACTCACCACTCTGAAACTCTTGCTCCAGCCAAGCTGGTCGGCAACATGTACTAGTGAAACAAAGCCGTGCTTGCTTCTCACTGACCCCCCCTACTCTGCTTCTGATTAGCTAGTAGTCCTTAACTAGGAACTGCGCATGTGATCTCCAAAAACAAAGATCCTGTAAAGGTGAGATGCATCATTCCACAGCTAAAACTAAGCCTTCACAGGGTGAAAAGAGGAGCTTCATCAATGTGCAGTATGACAAAAAAATATGGTGTTTTTTGAAAATGAAACCATGTAACCCTGTTCTGGCCCAACTCCTAAATAGGATTTGAACCTGAAAATGAACAGAATACCACCTCTTTAAACTTTCTAAGTTGATAATATCAGTGTTGCATTTACAGCTTAGTCCACTGCTCCCATGTGGTATTTATCTTTAATTAATCCTGCTGTACCTTTATGTCCCACCAGGTGCCAATATGTTGATTTGCTAGTACTTTTAATTAAGAATAAGACATTGGGTATTTAGTGTGATTGAGGTTTCCCAAAACTAAATAAAGAATTTAATATTTGTACGTTGTAGACATCTAACCCTTAGTGTCTTCCTGCTCAGCAGTCTTAGTTTAGTGCGCTTCTATTTCTGCAAATGTTTTAATAGACTCTGAGAGATAAGTTTAACATGTTAGGCTGTGTTTGTGTACATGTTCGATCATTGGCTGATGTATCCACCTTTGATAAACAAATGAGTCTGTTGTGACTCCTATCTCAGCAGAGCTAGGCTAATCCCTTAAACAGACTGGGATTACTTCATAATGTGGGGGTCAGGGGGCATCGTGCTATTGCACTGGGAGAAAATCGCCTCAGGAGAATTGCACCCCTGACCCCTCATCTCCCTCATTTTCTCCCTTTACTTGAGATAATATCACACACTCGCCTGAGCAAAGAAAATCAATATTCCTTTGCTAAGTTCAAAACCAAAGCTGCTCATTAAAAAGAGAGGGAGCAAACGTGCTGTTTGGAGTATTGGTTCAACCCCAGCGAGTTAAGCTGCAGGGATTGTTATCATTGTTAAGCAAATAGATCCATCGAGAGAGAGATAGAAAGGAGAGAAATAATAAGATTAACTCCCTGTGCTATTAGCAAACTGTATCTTCTTGCAGACTGATGGGGGTGCCGCCCCCTCGGTGTGACTGAATGCCCACCTCAGCACATGGGGAATTAGCTAACAGTTTAGGTTGAATTGCAAAGCAGAACAAAGCTGCGCTCTCTGACTGTCCTCTAAACACTTGACTCACAGTGAGACTGCATGCTATTACCTCCAGTAGCTCCAATGTTTGAGGAATGCTACATGATACACTGTAGCTGTGGAAGAAGCGTTCTCTGGGGTCAAATTAAGAATAAAGCTATTGGGCTACATTTAACAACCTAACTACAACATTCTGTTCCACAAGGACAGAGTTGGTGCAACATTAAGACTGATCCAAGACCACCTTAGTAGTGCTCCATTATCAGATACTGTAAACGGGGGAAAATTATAAAAATGGATGGTTATTTGAATACCTTGTGACTATTACAAATGTACAGGGGCGCTGCTAAGGATTTTGGGCCCCATGAAAAGAATCTTGACAGGGCCCCCAACACAGCTGAGACTTTTTTCCTATTAATTTACATAAAATCGTGCGCTTTTATGGTATTTTGACTATCATTCTCATATATTTAGGTCAATCAAACAATTGAACTCCATCCCATGTCCACACC
>JAPMOB010226900.1:0-22776 GCA_029875015.1 Lepomis gibbosus
GTGTGTGTGTGTGTGTGTGTGTGTGTGTGTGTGTGTGTGTGTGTGTGTGTGTGTGTGTGTGTCTGTGTGTCTGTGTGTGTAAGCCTCAGAGCCACTGTTGTCCTCAGGTTGTGACTGTGTGTTCACAGCATGATTGAGAAAGGAACTTGTGATCAGCCGGAGGTTAGTGTGATATAATGTATTCCCCTGAATCACCGCAGCCAGCAGCCCAGGGCCTTCCTCTCGCCCGCAGCCTCCTTCTCCTTACACACACATAAACACACACACTCCTTCCTCGCTCCCCTCGCGTCACCATCCCATCCTCTCTCCCCTGCGGTGACTGCCCAATGCTTGCTGCTTAGCGTTGCACCCAGTGTCTAATTGAATTCCAACACTCCGGTGTTAGCTCCTGATGCTATAGAGATGTTAACACGGCACAATGCTAACAGTCCTCGGGACGTGTTTCAACACCCCTCTCCTAAAGAGAAAATTAGTGCTAAGCTCACTCTGGCAGCGCATGATTTATTTAAAGCTCCAAACTATGTCTTCTGTATCCCCTAAAGGATCGTTTTTTATAGCCATGAGCGAATCAGCACTTTATATACACACATGCAGCACATGCAGAATGTTTTGTGGCTACACCATTGGTAGACAGAATGTGTGTTTCCTTCCATTTCTCAAGCTTCTACTCAAGTGTATCTATTGTGCCTTATATAAATGTGTCTGCTGCTCTTTCTGCATCCATATTGCTGGCGATGCCGTCCATTCCCTCTCCCTGACACCCTCACTTTTATTCCCTGGCTTTCAAACACTAGCTCTGGGCGTTAATGGCACATATTTCCTGGGCCCGGTTGAAACGGGATGCATCTTCCCCTTGTTAGCTTGATAAATAACCATGCTGCAGGGAAAGTGCTGAATTTTAGCTTTCAGCCTCTATTTTCTGCTGGATGACATTAATTTTAAGTGCTGAGAAGGAGCTAACTAATACAGACAAATAAATAAGGTGGAGTAAGGGAAGGTGCAGAGGTGCTGGAGTCACTCTGTTGTTGTGCACTCCCCCCCACCCCCCTTCACATTTTTATACACAAGCATATATGCAATATGCAAACCTGCAAAAATATACAATACGCACAAGGGTCAATCAAGCAAGCACAGTCACAATTAGTTTCTCAATAGATGCTTCTGCTTTTGTCCAAACTGTGAAATCATCTTGTACAACTCCTGCAGAGGTCAAATGTTTAACATGTTGCAGGTAGACAGACAGTCTGTCAGGCTGAAAGTAAGATTGGCTCCATGCTATCTACTGTCTGTGTCCGTCGATCCTCCCTGTCTGTCCCTCTTACCCTCTCATTCTGTCTTCCTGAATTTTGTGTTTCAATAGATGAAGAGATTAGCGAGGCAGTTATGTGGCGGCAGATCACAGTGCACAAAACACTATGGATAAATTGTCCTTATATGAGTTTATAGAAACAGCAAAACATAGATCAGGTTTGAAATTAAGTGGCTCATTTGGGGATTGCAATTTAAATGTTGAGAGGAAGAAGGAGGGAGTTAATTACAGTTTTAGAAAAGACAAGAAAAGAGTAGTTTTTTAGTTAAAACACTTATATTAAAGTCCCTTAAACTAAATTAATAAATGTTAAATTCTTCATGGATATGTGCCATAATTGCTGTGCTGCGACAGCAAGGCAGGTTCATCTCCATCATATTTGCATAACTGTTTGGAAAGTATTCAGTGTTCTTGTAGTCAAAATCGGACTCTAAGCTTCATCAGCTGCACTACATGGACATTCGAAACTCCCAAAATATTAACTTTCATCATATATTTTCTTTTTATTTTCATCTTGATGCATGTACATTTATATGTCTGTCCTTTAATTAAAATTTTATTTGGTTTTATTTAATTTTACATTCTTTTATCTTGTTTTACAATTTTGAACCCACAAAACCCCAAGATGTCTTGACATTTAGAAGAAGCATCTGTCACATGACAGCAGCAAAAGCACAGCAATAAATGTGTTTTACTGCTGGCCTATAAACAAAGAGCACAAGGATGTCAACAGGACAAACAGCACTACTGACACTGTGAATCTACTTTTATCAGTCACAACATGCAGAATTACACTTAAATGCATGACTATCAGTTGCATGTCACACACACACACACACATAGCTGATGAGTTTTTTAAAAAATGCTTTTGTTCAGTCTCTTAACATCAAACATGTATTTGTTCCTGTGCATTCATATTCATTATTTGTTGCACAAATCCATGTAAACCGCACACACAAACATACACAAACACACACACACACGTACCTCTGTTGTGTATAACACAACACAATGAAGTGGCTTTGGCTGAGACACCTCATACATTATTTTAACAATGTATAGCGCGGTGAATAAAAAGGTCAGTGGTTGAGAACTGGTTCCATGTAACAATAAGATGCATGAACTGAGCACTGCAGGCCCTTCAGTCAGCATCCTGCTGCTGAACGCTACGAGTAGGAAACACATGTGAGCTAGAGTGATAGATTCTACTGTAAGTTGTTTGTGTGTGTGTGTGTGTGTGTGTGTGTGTGTGTGTGTGTGTTCATTCAGTGTTTATAGGGCACCGTTGCGAAACACCTTATAACAATAGATTCATCTGGTCTATCATTATTGATTGTACATTTTTCCCTTTTGCCCTTTGCCTCACTTTGATAAATGTCTTTTATTACGACAACATTTCGTTTTTAAAGCACATCGTGAGCTGAGATTTTGTTTTGAAAGCGATGCTTTTATTAGACTAGTTCTATTTTTGTCAGTATCCGAATACGCTCTCACTCTGCAGATGCAATGCAAGCATCTGCGTGTTTCTGTTTGCAAAGCAGGGTTTAATTTTCAGAGTGTATTTATCACATGCTGTCATGTTGCGGTCACATGACCACATGAACCACTGCCAGCAATTAAGGCTGATAAATCACTCATTTACAGGAAGAGAAGGAGGGACGGAGTCGGGCACCAGGGAAACGAGAGAGTGATAAGAGAGAGGGAGAGGAATAATGAATAGCCTGTACCCCTTTACAGATATTTTATTCTTTCATTTTTTTGAGCCATGATGTTGAATGTTATTGTGTTTGGGCAGTGTAGTATGAACTGTTGCCAGTGAGGCTCATTGACTCCTACAGGCAGAGACAAAGAGACAGATGGTAGTCGTTTGTGTGGTTTACTGTGATTGTGACCTGACTGCATTGCTTTATTTACTGGTGCAGGTGTGTGTGTGTGTGTGTGTGTGTGTGTTTTCATGTGTGCAGCTGAGCCCACGACTGCATAAGCAAATGCATTTGTGTCATGACAGAGAAAGAGATGCAGAGAACATACAAACACAACAGTCACTTCACTCTGTCTCTGTCTCTGTCTCTGTCTCTCTCTCTCTCTCTCTCCTGCTGATAGATTTGCGTTCAGTCTAAACAGGAAAGCAAACACACTGATGGCTCTGCATGCAGTTATTCCAGAAACCCAACAATGCTGGATTTTAACTATAGTATCCTTAGTTTCCATCAGTGTGTGGATGAAAATTTTGTTTTAATGCAGAATTTAACCTGCCTGCCTAGAAATTCAGACATAGCACTGTGAGCTTTAGTTGATGATCAAGTCTTTGAGAGTTCCTTGGGTTGTGAACGGGGTCTAACTTGTGTAGCGTCTTTCATTATGTATTATGTCATTATGTCTATTCATTCTGATGTAGCGTCTTTACATCAGAATGTGTGTTTCAGCAGCCCGGGTCAGTGCTCTGCAGAGTCTCAGCCTGTCCACTCACCTGATTAAAGATTCATGGCAAAAAAAAGAGAAAAAAGAAAAACAACAGCTCGCTTTTAATGGGCTGAAAGAAGACGAGGAAAGAAGAAGAAGAAGAGAGAAGTGGGCAGGAGACAAGCTGCGGTTTCTTTTCTGACAGTCTGAACTCTCACTCACTAAAGACAGCAGTCACTAACCGACTAAAGTGTGTTTACAATGAGACCATTGAGAGCTGAGTGAGCTGGGTTTCCTGCTGCAGAGGCAATATGATAACAAAAGATCTGGGGTCAAATTTCACTCTGTAAATGTTTAAGGCGGTGTTTGTTATGTAAAGAGTTATTGTATTTTAAATTAATTGCTTTAATTAATTACTTTATTGTGCAGAAAGATGTCTTATTGCAGTGTGTGTTTGTGTGTGTGTGTGTGTGTGTGTTTGTGTAATAATGGTGTTGTCAACAGAGGCAGGACTCTGCTGTCTTGTAATTGTAATAGCATTCACTGCACTAAAATACAAAGTCAACACTGCGACTGAAGTGTGTGTTTTGTGCGGTATGTGAAGTATTGCCAAACACTATCTAGTATGGGAAAATCTTTAATTTTTCCAGAGGAGAGGACAGACAGCATGAGTTTCTACATTCTCTCTGATCTTCGCTGCCTACTTGCTTTCTAATAAAATCAGTAATATAAGCTTTATATTGTGTTTTTTCCCCCGTAAAGAATGTTTAAGGGGGTTTAGCTTTTAATTAAATCTGTATAAAATGTCCCAAATGACTTTTGGTACTGATTGTTGTTTTTGATCTTTATGGTCAGTAAGGTCAATGACAACAAAAGTAAGATCATTTTCAATTTAAGATAGGAATTTATTTATTTATTTATTTCTTATTCCCATTAACAAAATGTAACAGATGGGAGTAGCAGTGCCTGAGAATTTGTGCAGTGAATTTCGTTTGATTTACTCGCTCAAGAAGTTACCACCACCCTCCGAATTTGTGATCCCATAAAGTTTTTTTTCACTGTACACGTGGTAGGAAGGGCGCTGCTGCGCCGCTTTCATGCCGCCTTCCTCTCTCTCTCTCTCTCTCTCTCTCTCTCTCTCTATCTATCTCATCTGCTCTTGTTCAAGGTTGATTCACATATGGGGACAGAAAGGGGAAGAGAGGGAGGAGACACGAGGGAAGGAGGAGCAAACAGGGGAGAGGGGCGCGAGAAGCTTTTATTTGGCATGTGTGAACATGCTGTCCTGCCTATACAAACTCAGAGAGGAAAGGTGCCACATGGGCTCTCGCTGTATCTTTCTCATTTTCAAACACACACGTACAATGTTACACACACATAAACCGCAAAAGCGGTAGTGAACTCATTACTAGAAATACTTATTTCTACAAGAGGCCTAGGGCATCAGACATGTTTTTGAAGTATGATAATTGTCACAAACTGTCTTTTCTTTGCTCAGAGTAATAAATCAAAATAGTGAATCACACACATGGATGTTCATGTACATTGTCGATAATTATAATGTCCATGTTTAATGTCAAACTGTAATAAATGTTTGAAAACACAGACTTCGCCATGTCTATTATCTATTAGTTACAGTCTCTAGATACGCAAATATATTAAATAGACTGGTTCAAATAAAGTATCGCAAAAGTCACACAGCATTTGCAGTAAATATACTGTTGACAACACAAAGTCCATCATAGTCCGCTCTATCATAGTGAGCAGTGATTACACCTCTTTGTTAGTACTCTAGTGGAAAAACAGCAAAAATCTGTGCTTTTGCTACATAAGAACAATCAATATGTACGTTTTAAATAGAAAAAGCCAGCATTTCAATTAATCTTCACATTTCTGGTTTGTTAGTGTTGATATGCGCATCACAGTGTTCTGTACAGTAAATTTTCTGCGGCTTTATCTCAAGTGAATTAAAGTGGAATGTTATTAGCGTCAGACCACCTGGGGTGAACATCTGCACCTGCAGACCCAACATACATCACTGTTTCACTTCCCAGTATTTACTGTCACCCACACATACACACACATATGGCTCAGCTGCATCCATCTATTGCATGTCTGTTGTCTTATTGACATATGCACAGTTGTGTGTCCCTGCAGGGGGGAGGGAGGGTGGTTATTGACAATACAACAAGGTCATAGGTCAAGTACAGATTCTGCTCTTCTGGTCAGCCAGAGGTCAAAGGTCAGCAGGTTAGTGTCGGAGGCCAGGATGCTCACAGCTGAATGGTTTATCACAGTTCAGCTCTCCAGTCATCCACAGTCGATTCAAAATAAAAGTTTAGGATGATTTGTGGAACGTTGACTGATTCCTATGCATTAAACCTTTGCATTGCTTATTTTACATTTTATTTCTACCAGTAACTACTCTCCTTTGAATAATTAGACGCTCTTTTCATGTTCCATTAAGACTGTTTTTCTTCGTGTCTCTTCTGAACCACTATTTTTTCTTCTTCAAAGTGAAAGCTAAAATAGGGTGATCATTGCAATTTAATTACTACAAATCCCTTTGTGAATTTGCTCTTATGTTTGTTTACATGCATAGATTTGCCGGCTTCTGCAGTTTTTTGTGTGATTCAGTGAATGTGTTTACTTTGTTGTGCCGTTCTGTATATGCCCTCTTATTTATAGTGTATGTGTATGTGTGTTTGTGTGTGTGTGTGTGTTGATGAAGTTGCAGTGGGGTTTATTTAAATAGATAAGATGGTGTTTTATTCCCAATCAGAAGAATCTCCTGTCGCATCTCAGTCTCTTAATAATAACCCCGAGCATTATTTCACATCCCCCTGACACACACACACACACACACACACACAGAGTACTGCAGACACAGCAATTTTTCTCTCTCTCTCGGGGGTGTAACACTTTGATAAATGAAAATAAATACTTTCTTCACACGAGGTATGGAACGGGAGAAAAGAAAATGGCAGAAGTGACAGGAGGTCTCTGGCAGTTTGATGCCTCAATACAAGCAAATATATGACATATAACTTAGTGTGTATGTGTGTGTGAGAGAGAGAGACAGAGAGGCAGTGAGTGTGTGGTACACTTTAGTGCTAAAGAAAAGCTAGTCATTCTGAGGAGTAAGAGTGAGGAAGCTGAGGAGAAGGGTGATATAGCAAGAGGCTTGTAGGCTGACATGTTAACTGAGTTACAGTCAGAAAAAAACAGCACATCACATGATTTAGAGGAAACAGGTTCTCCTCCCTCATTTGTCTGTTTCTGTGACTGCAAGGTCACGTAAATGCCTCTCTCTCTCTCCCTCTCCACCTTTGTTTCCCTCTGCTCCTTCGGACCTCATTTCATTCAACACTCCCAAACCTCCGACAGCTCCATAACTATAACTCTCTCCTCCCTGTCCTCTCCTCCTCTCTTCTCTTCATCCACAGCTAAATGACTCTGTCAGAAATAAAGAGCACTTATCTTATCTACTGCCTCCACTCCGTTGTCTCTATCCCTGTCGACGTCACACACACAAATACACACAAACACACACACACACACACACAACAACCACAACAACAACAACAGCTTATGGAGAAACAGCCACAAAGGGATAGACTCACTGACACTTACTTACAGAGTTGTATCTTTTATTATAACTATTATTGCAGAAACTCAAAACCAAAACTGGTTTAATTATTCCTCTCTGAAAGGAAGTTTCAGCCTCGTTCAACAATATTTCAGCCTGTTCTACTGACTCAAAGTCTAAAGCTACATGCCAGAAAGAAAGACATATCAGCCCACAGTGCAGCAGACAGACAGGTAGACGGAGGCTTGACAGAGGACAGCTGTCCACTTATTCCTCTTCTTTCTTGTCCTCCTCTCCTGTCATTCCCTTCTTTCCTCCTCCCTGTGGTGTGGAGGAGAGAAAGAGGGATCTACAGCTATATGCAGCCTGTGGAGGGCTTACTGTGTGTTTTTGTGTTTGAGTGTGTGTTTATGTGTGTGTGTGTGTGCCACCTACCAGGCACTCAGCAGGGGGGCACAGAGAGATGAGAGGGAAGAGAGAAGGATGAGGGGGTGGGAAGGAGTGTGATTGGGATAAAAGTCTCAGCAAGAACAAACACACGGTAACCAACGACACACATGCACACACACTCAGCTGAGCCCAACACATGCTCTAGCAATCTGCTAGGTCTCCGCGAACTCTCCATCACTAATAGTCACGTTACAGAGTGCAACGTAGATGCTGATTTTGATCAGCATGCGTTGTGATGACTTCGCCTTTCTGCTACCTAAAAGTGCACGCACACAAAGCTGTCCTGCTTTTGCTCAGAGGGATCAAAGGTTGCGGGTGAACTCCATCGACTAAGCCATCTGCATTTGGAGGTTATGCATATGTTTATTGAACCATGTCCAATTTGGCTACCTTACCTCAGTAAATTAGCTTGAAGTATTTGCATACTATAATGTTCAGGATTGTCCTTTGTTCGCTGTTCTGGAGGCAGCCAGAAAACGGCCGACGGAAGTAGAGAAAGAAAGGGTGCGCTCGCTCCGAGCAGATAGTGACTATGTGTATGCAAGGATGCGGAGAGTTGGAGAGATGAAAAGAGTGATAATTCTCCTGCTACCCTGAGGCCTCTTGCAGCCTCGCGGCCTCCCTATAGGTCCCCTGACACATGCCTGAGCAGAAAGTCAGGGCCCGCTAATTGGCCCCTGTGATAACACCAGAGAGAGTGGCAATGTGTGTGTGTGTGTGTGTGTGTGTGTGTATGTGTGTTTTGGCATAACTGCACTGTTGAAAGCTTATATTTTCTACAAGTAATAATTTATTGGTTTGTAATGCTGCTTTGAAGGGTGTTTGATTTGTAAGCTGTGAGGACTTTTATTATGATCTGCTAGCTCATTGAAGTCGGAAGCCACTGAAAGACAATTAAAGCATATACACTAGTTCAAAGCGCTGCTTCAATCTTTTAACAGCTTGTTTCTCTCTAATTGTTTCATTATCTCAGTGTGCTTATTAAATGTACAATAATTGTTAATTACCACATGAGGATTTGTAAAGGATTTGTCTTGAGTATCAAAACAAATTAATTAAACTGAACACATTTAAAACAACAGCAATGATAACAGCAGGTGCAGTGTGTGTGAGTGTGTGTACACAACCACATTTCCAGTGCTATGCTTGTTTGTTTAAATCTCTATGTTTAATTGAGATTCATAGGAGGAATTTAAATGAGATTCAAATGAGATTCATAGCAAACTGTAGCAGCACAGGTAATATGCAGATAGATTTAATGATGATTCAGTGTATCTAAAGAGTGTTTGATTAGACCATTGGAAGAAGCTGGCTGAAATCATTACTGGGGCTTGAGAGACAAGCTGTAGAAAGAGGAACTGTCTACAGGCATTTTAGGGTAAATAAATTCAAGTTTTGAAAAAAATGCTTTGTCCTAGAATATGTTATATTAAAACAAAAAAAGTTTCAGTGTTTTTTCAGTTAATGTCTGATGCAAAATTAAAATAAGATCTTAAGCTTTAAATGACTGTAAGTCTCTTTGGACACAAATTAACGCAAGGTTTTAAAATCATGTGAAATGTCAGGTCTTGGGGCAATTCAAGTAAAAATTTTGTTCAGGATAAATTCCTCCAGTGAGGACGCTGTACTGTACATGGGATTACATACACTCACCAGTTTCATCTGTGTAAAATCCAGCTGCTCACAACAGCTGGGACATTATAAGTAAATAAAACGCAGCTCCTGATCTTGCACACACATCAACACTTATTCCTCTGTTGCCTTCCAACGAGTTGTTTCCTTCTCTCTCTCCTGCTGTACATACGCCTGGACAGATGTGCACTGTTGGATACTGTATATTTATCTATAGTATATTTACCATAATTAAATTGATGTGAAAAGGCGTTATGCACTAATTGTGCACATTGTGTGTGTGTGTGTGTATTTGTATGTCTTGCAGGGTAAAGAGGGTGTTTGAGATGCACTGCATTTAAGAAAAGATATACACTTTGAGGGAGAGAAATATTTTGGTTTATTGCTAAACTCTACTTGCATAGCCATGAGATGACGCATCCAGCACACAGAGTATATATGTATAGTTGTAAGCCATACGTTGCGTCTCATTTTGCTTACTTACAGTCAATAAAAAGGGGCTTACATACCAGGCAGCACCAAAACACATGTAATATAGGCAAGGAGATGAGCCAAACAATGAAACAAATATTCCATGGGACTGGTTAAGGTATAGCCGTAGGCATGAGGCTCTCTCTACATTAGAACTATAGTATTGATAGATGCTGCAGAGCCTGAGTCTACCGTCCCACTTTATTTCAATTAGCTCACAGGAAGCAGGAAATAACCTGCAAATCAATTGTCATTTCTACGGGGCCGAGGCTGCAGGCTGAGATTCACTTTGTCCACCAATAAAAGATGATGTAGCCATGAAGAAGATTAAAGGGAGATTTCCTCCTCATGTACTCTCACGCTTGTACAGTACATCATTAGTGTGTGATGGTCAGAGCCTTTAAGGCTGTTATGGGTAGTTTTTTTATAGGGTACGCTCTTGTCCACTGCTTTAGTAAAGTGACTTCCTACATATCACCGAATCCTGCTCTAATAATCCTGCCACAGCATGTTGCATATTTGTCACAAAAGTCAAATTTCTTGTCATTGCATTCCTCTCTGGTCTTTTGAGGATAACTGAGAAAAAAATAGTGAGGAGGTACACCTGACATGACAGGATACATCTTTTATATTATTTATTATTATAACTTATAAAGACTATTCATGTTTTTGCTAGGTAAAGATAAATACACCACCACCAACAAAAAAGGCCCAGAAATGTGCACATTTTCTCTGCTCCTTGAGTGTTTTAAGTAGATTTCCCATTTAAACAGATTCCGTTTTTATGATAGACACTAGTGCTTGCATTAAATCAGCCTTGGAATCAATCCACAGAAATAAATGTGGTGGATGCTGATGTACCCTTTTTAATGACCAAGCACAAAACTGTGCAGTGACAGAAAACAGAAGAGCAGGAAACTGTATATGCGTCATGGAACACACAGAGGCTTTTAGCGAGGAAGGTTGAGAAAGGGAGGTCAATATGAATTGCAACCGAGCAAGATATAGAAGGTTATATGGTGTATGATCATATCAGAAAACACAGTCATGTATGCACCCCACTTTACAGTATATCACACACCCACAAACATACACTCACCTGAAAACACCGGGACGCACCGATGTGTGATTTGTTTGTGTTGTTGGTGCAGTGGACTGAAGCGATGGAGGTAGTAACTGTTTGATGGTAGGCTTTATAGACACACTATATAACGCCTGTGACAGTTTATTCAGTGCATGTCAGGAAGGCGGGATTTGTGACACTACAATAGCTGGGACTCTCCTGCAGCCCCATGCACTTATGCACCCACCATTCATGGCTCCAGAGGGAAAAAATGAGTGAGAGAGATGTGAATCTGTTTGCATGTTAAATGTCATAGAGCTGTCTGCTGTGTAACGCTGATCAAGGCTGTAATTTTATAATACAACCACTACTAAATTCAGATGCAGGGGGAATTGATAAAAATTTCTCTTTTTTTAATTTTAGCTGCTGATTTGAATTTTGAACATCAAACTTGTCCCTTTGACATGCTCAAGTAGACAATGTCTGATTCAGTTTAGTGAGAGATTTTTCCCCTGCTTCACAGCTACAGTGGCAGGCAATTGGACACCAAACTGAGATCATTAGACAGTACGTTTCCTTTACAGAAAAAGAAATTCTGCCTTCTTTTTGCACTAACTTTATGTCCAGCCCGTTATTCCCCCAAGGTCCATTAGCCAAGTTCTCATTGGTTCTCCTCTCAGCTGGATGCTATTAGCCCTGTGATTGGGTATTGAATTAGCCTGCTGATTGGGTATTGAAGGAGTGAAGACTGATGAGAGGATTTGGCTAAGCTTTCTTCTCCAAACCTCATTACTCACACTCACACTCAAAGAGAGCAGAGCTGGGAGGCACACACACACACACACACACACAGACATTCTGGCTTAAACTCACACTTTTCAAAGGTAAATTTAACAACTTAAACATCATCTCACTTCACCAATCCCCTGCAGGTTTAGGACAATTCATTCCTCAAAATTCGACACCTGCAGCGCTCTCTCAACTCACCTTTCACAAGTGCTGCAGACAGAGTAGAATCAAAACCGTCACACAAATATTTGATATGATGCATGAGCAGGTGCTGCAGAGACTGGAGACATTGGGAGACAACCTTTCTGTACTGAAAAGAAAGTGTTGTCGGCCCAGGAGAGTGCTGCATGCAATTGGAGGCTGCTAAAGAGAGGGATGTATGAAGGGCTTTGTGCTGATTTATGCTGTGTTTCATCCCACAATAAAGATTATGGATGATGATATTGATTTCGCTGGGGCTGTGGCCATGACTGGACTCAGGCTCTCAGGTTGGAAGAAAAGAGAATTTAGCTCATTATCATTCTCAGACACAGCGAGGAAGCTTCTCTCTCTGTGTGTATGTGTGTGTGGATAAATATGTGTCTCTATGTCTGTGTGCCAGAGACTTAGATCATCCTCTGTATTAGCAGCACGACTCTTCCCTCCTTTAGTGTTTGTGAAAGTGTTGAACCCCATCCTGTCCTCCTCTTTCACGAGCCAGAGAGCAAGCAGCAGGCGTTCCCAGCAGCACAGCAGAGCAGACAAGGAGGGAGGGATGAAGTTATTGACTCCACTTTGATTTAACCTCTCCTGCCTGATCCTCAGAAGCGCACAGACACATGCAGATTGGGGAATTCTTAAAATAACAGCTGCCTTCTCAGGGATGTGCACACTAAATATGCAATTCAGCACTGATTTTTTGTAATTACGGGTGTATTTGTACAGATCAGTGGCGAAAGTAGCATCAACATCCTTTCCTTAAAAGTAGCAATGGCATAATGTAGAAATGTTCAATTACAAGTAAAGGCGCTGCATTCAAAATTCAAAGTTAAAGATATTTGTACTTAAGAATCACAAGTAAAAAAAGCACTTCTAATGGAGCATGAAGACTAAATTCCCAAGAAAAGGAGAGCATTACTTATTTCAGCAAATGCCCACAAACAACATATGTTTACATTTAAGTGATAAGTACTTTTTTGTGGCTGCAATAATTATGACTCTTGTCTGTAGAGCAAGGGTGGATGAAGTGCGATGACATGGTAGAGCTACAAAATCCACAGAGGAAAGACGTTGCTAATACGACCCTCAATTATCTTAAAAATTACAGCCTTAACACGGGAGATCGCTAATCCTAGTTTCCTACCAACAGTCGATGTTGGTTTCTTCTAACCATGACCAAGTGCTGAACAAGTTGTTTATTAATGTAACCATGATGGTCCCCTAACCTAAACCAAAAAGTAATTTTAACCCAAACCATGACTTGTCACTAAACCTAAAGCCAAGACATTTTTGTGCCTAAACATACTTTAACCATAGCTGTGCAAGATGAGAAACAGCAATATCATCCTGTCGATAGTAGCATCAGATCAGACGGGCATGGGTTAACAATGTACTTTGTTGTTTAATTTGGAGGATTTGTTTTCAGAGTGGAAGAAAGGACCTCATCAGGGTAGAGGTCGCTAGAGGTCTATCGAAATAGGGATGTCTCTGTAGGGATCCTTTCCACAATGTTGTCAGACACTTAATAATAATATAATAACAATCTCAGCCTGTCAGTGACAAAAATAAGCACTTTAGTGGACATACTTTGATGGGGCGCAATTGCCCAAAAGGATTACTTTGCAGCCCTGTTTCGCTGCTGCCGACTGACGGACGTTTGCTCACTGGACCAATTTCAAAAAATGTCCTCACAATTAGTCAGGTTGAAAAATATAGAAGTTACCCTTGCAACTACGCCATGGTGTAAAAAGCACAATATTTTCCTCTTAAAAGCAGTGAGTGAGTAGAGACTAAGAAAAAAAAAGAAATGATAATATTCAAGTAAAAAAAAATATTGAATTTGCACTACAGTACTAAATGTATTTCACTACTTGTATTCATATACTGTACAATATGTTCTTGTTTGACTTGTAAATAGACAGTAAACCTTTCCCTGCTCATTATGTTGGTTTAGCTAAATGCATCTACACAATGTTTAGCTAATACATCCCTAATTTCAGACCATTTCAGATTGAAACAACAGCTATTATTACGAATAATATCACTGAATGCTGTTTTGCTGAACGTTGTTAGAGTTGTTGAACAGGACAATGGCGACAAAGTGCACTTCTCTTTAATTAATTACCCGCTATTGTTTCTGGAGGCAATACACACAAACACACACACACACACACACACACACACACATACACACACGCACAAGAGTTTGGTTTTTAGAGGAAAAGGAAGGAAGCGAGGGAGAGAGGAAGAGGGTAATATCAGCAGGCTATCTATCCTCTCTTCCACTGGTGCATCCCAATCCTCTTTGGAAATAACAAATGCATAAAGGAACCACAACACAAATATATCTGCCTGGCTCAGATAGATAGGGCTATGCGAGAGTTTAATACCCTTATGTAAACCAGTAACAATCAAGCCCTAACACACACCCCCACATCACCACTAAGGGGACAATAAGGAACACGCTCTATTCTCTCTCTCCAGATATGAAGTGAGGAGTGATTGTGTGAGTGTGTAAGAAAGAGAGAGAGAGGAAGAGAGAGACCCGAGCTGTTTTCTTCAGCAGATAGTGAACAATGCAGTAGCTCAGATTGGTCGGCTCCCTGGTGCTCGTTGTGGTGGTTGTTGTTTCAGAAGCAAAGAGTGATATAGACCCTGACCTCAGAGAACACAGAACATCGGATACTCAATTTCATTCAACCCTCACCATCCAGTCTTTTGATATCTCACTCATCCCTCTGCGCCAATTTGTTTTTATACTTTGCCTCTTCTCTCACCCTCCCTCTGCTCTTTTTTTCCCCCCTCGCTAAAACTAACAATTCAGTAGACAAAGAAAGGAGCGACGCTTAAAAACCGAGGAGCCCATTTGTCTAAAAAATGTTGCCACTGACATGCAATCCAAAAGAAAATACTTGAGGACTGACACATTTATCAAATCAATTTGTGTAAAATATGCTGCCCATATGGCAGGTTTACTTACTTTGGGACACTCAGGAAAAGTTATTACATGCTTAATATCTTGACAATAATTTTGCATCATTTCTTACTACTCACACACAGATTTTGACTGAGAGGGGGAAAACAACAGGGCCGTCTTTCTAAAGGTGGATCAATATGATTAGTATGCCATGTGCATGCGTGTGTGTGTGTGTGTGTGTGTGTGTGTGTGATTGTAGACAGGAGTTAGGATAGCAAAGGTTAATATCATACATCAGTTGCCATCTGCATACGTCTCTGAAGGAGAAAAACACTCTTTGTCTTTCTGCTCTCAGCAGGGCTGATCTCTGTAAGATTATACACCAGCTGACATTTCACACTTGCTAGATGGAGAAAAATTTGGTCACTTTCTTTTAGAGGTGTAGAGGGGGCAGCCATTTAACACGGTCTCTCTGGCAGCACTAATCTCTCTATCTACTAGAGGAAATACATTGTGATATTTGAGACGTTTATTAACAGTCTTTCTAATAACCAGATTCAACCCGAGCTTAAAGCAAAAATATTTTTCATCGCTCCCAGGGAGTAGTACATTACCAAACTTTACTGTGGACTTCGAATGTAAGCATCTGCAGCTATTCAAAGCTTTTTTACAGTTTCTCTGAAAGCATAACAAGTTGCTGTGTGAGAGTAGCAGTGGTCTCAAAGATGTAAGGAATCTGTCTTTTCACTGCAAGCTCAGCGAGACATGATCAACATCTGTAAACCAAGCACACGCACAAAGTGAAACCCAATGCAGTGCAGTGAGAGACAGATAGACAGAGCAGTCTGCTGTGTGTGTGTGTGTGTGTGTGTGTGTGTGTGTGTGTGTACATGGATATTTGTCCGTGCATTGTTGTTAATGTGCATGTTGGCCATACCTGATTGCATGCATGCACTGCTGTTTCCGTGTGTTTGCGTGTGCATGTGTCTTTGTGATTGCGTGTGAAAGCATGCCTGGAAGTTCTCCTTGATCATCAGGCTTAATGCTGCACTCTCTCAGCCATATAAGACCCTGCTAGGAAACCATCAAATATTTATACAACATTATCCCTGATCCTATAGCCTGTAAGTAAAGAAAACACTCACTGCTGACTTTCGTTGCATTATAGACGTTCAGGATTCTAGCTACAGTTTTGGTTTGGAGATTCATTGCCTCTCACCCACCACCAGGTTTTCTTGGAGAACACTTAACTGGTCGCTGGGTAAATTATATAGTAATCACAAATAATGTTTACAGCTCTCACTGCAGGATTGTGACAGATTTTTGATATAGTGAATGAGAGGGAGGATGGCGGCAAAATACAGAAAGAGAAAGCGAGAGAGTATTTATTCAACATCCCAGATACTGAATGGATGCTGTTGTTATGAAGGCTGTTTTATGGAGCAGAAACAGCCCGATCTCTGTGTTGTTTTCTCCCTGATTGATTGCCCTGGCCTGAGGCTCCTCGGAGTGTGCTGCGTTTTGTCTGACTATTTACTGGAATGTTGGGAGGATAAAAATCCCAGCCTTAGCCATCACACTACAGAGGTGGCAAATACAAACAAACAGAAAGGCAGAGGAAGCCCACACAGACAGACAAATGGGGATACAGAAGGCGAAACACAGGAGCACATGCGGCACAAAGATACAGACATACAGTATCGTAAACAGACCCAATGCATGGACAAATACATTTGTTTACACCATGCATTTTCTGTTAACATGCCAGTGCAATGCGCCAACTGGATGAATAAAGTTTAGTACATCTTTATTTAAAACAGCTTTTCCTAAACTTTTTTGTCAAGGTCCCTTTGGAAGCCAGGAACACTTTCATTTTCCCAATAAATCTGGCTAACCTGAATCGTAATAGCCTTGCTAGCATCTGAGCGCTCTTGTTTCATAATCATTCTCACAGCAGACATTTTGACTTGTCATAGCAGGAAACTCACCAGTGCATCTAATAACTCTAACAAGCTTCAGTTTAAGCAATTATTGCAACTCAAGCACCGCAGTTAGTGACATTGTAGGCAACACCAGTGACAAGTCATGTTGCTGTGTAAAAGGTCCATTCAGCTTTAGCTTTACTTCACATTTTTAGCTTGTTGATGTCCACTGATCCCCTAAATGGTCCAATCAGAATGCAAGATCAGTACATTTCTATAAAAAAAAGGTTCAGCCACAGTCTAAATAAAACCTCTCTGACTAAACATTTTGTTAATAAACCCCCACATTTCATAACCTCCTGTCTTTCCTATCTCTTCCTCCTTTGTTGTCCTCTGTGTTATCTCTACATAAGAGAAAGTGAAAATTAATAATGGAAACCAGGTCAGCAATGCTTGTCTTCAACATCATTGATGTAGGTAAAAAACCCACAATCTCACACCTGCCTAAAAGAGTGAAGAGTGAGAATCAGACTCTAGAAGAAAGCACTGAAAGGAAACAAAAAAGACAATGTACACTTTAACCATAATGCAGTCCTATATTTGTGAAGCTTAAAATGCACCATTTTTGAGGCCATAGTTAGCTGTGGTGCTGCACTGGATGACCGCAATTGGAAACACATATTAATTCAAATTGATACAATGATAAAGAACTCAGACATCATCATAGGGTTGATTAAACACCTAACAAAGAATTTGCTGCAGAGCTGTTTATTTAAATATTATGTTAGATTGGAAAAATGTGTCTAATTAAATGGTAAATCAGTGACAACATCATCGTCAGTCTTCAAAAATAAGTAGGTAAATGTATAACTTGGCCTCTTACACATTTCCAGAGGAAAAGCTGGAGTAAAGGTGTATGAGCCCCTCCTCTTACTGTGAAATTAAACATCAAACTGTAACAGGACAATTTGTTGCGCTTTCTTGCATTGATTTTACTGCACACCTCAGCAATGAGTTATCAGTCAGTTACAGACATACCAAATTCTCTGGTGTCCCACTCGGCAGTCTGGGAAAAATATAAAATCTAATTTAAGCAGCTCAACTTCTGCTTTCTCAAAACGAGTACAAGCATCTTAACTTTCACTTACAGATTTTTTACGAAATGGTGCAGACCGTTACATCAACACTAATTCTGTTTCAGAAGGTTTTCTGTGTACATGTAGGTGAGGAAAACAGAAGGGTGGGCTGTTACAGTCAGACAGGCAGCTTCACTGTAGGGCTTCACTTCAGACTGTGATAGACTGTGGACAGGACAGCCCTTGGCTCTGTCTGTCAGCATGTGAAGCCCCTGTGTGCCGCAGTGTGGACCGAGCTGTTCAGGGTTCCTCACTGTTGCAGACCTGTCATGGTGACAGAGACAGACTGACACGTAGCACTGAGAGGTCGCAGCCTTCAGTCTGTCTTTTTTTTCCAGCCATCCATTCATGTTTCTCAGTTTCTCTCATTCAACCTCTCACAGTTTCTCACCTTCCTCCCATTTGTTTCGCTCATTTTCTCTGAACATGTCATGGAAACAGTTAGTGGGTGTTTTGAAGTGAAAAATATGTGTTCATTTTTTGATTCTGTTTTTGATCTGTAAAAAGTATCATAACACAGTTTAGTCTGTTTGAAGTTTTTATTTATTTATTTTTTTACAAAAGTTAGTGTCACATAATATAAATGACAGAAGCATGTGAATCTATACATAAAGTAAAGTATGTCAGCTCCTAACTGTTTTAGTAGCGTCAAAGCTAAAACAGTCAAATGTGTTGACATTGTATCTTCAGCCCTGTGATGTACTGTAGGAGGGGAATTGATTGTGTAATCCCAAAAACCTCAAAATGGTGCTTGTCAGATGATAATCTGCCCACTCTGCAGATTACTGCTCAGATTACTACACAATGAACAGTGGGAAGGTGTGGGAGATAACACCCCCAATTTGTGCATCCCGGTGTTCAATTGTGTGTGTGTATGTGTACGTGCCCAAAAATATTCGCATTAATGCAAAAGTGTGCAGTCATTTGTAGGTTCTGTTCTGTGTTCTGTGCACATACTGTATGTAGTTGTGTGTGTGTTTGTGTTTGTATTCATATAGTCTTGTATGACTTGCTGGTGTGTGTGCTTGTGTGTGTGTTCCCTCACACCCCACATATACCTCCTTCTATAGCCTGGGGGGTCTAGCAGCTTATTATGAGTGCATGGTGGGACAGGGAGGAGAGAACAAGAAGCCAACTCTACACTTAAGTGGCAGCAGACAGCAGAGACAGAGAGATTTACTTCTCTTATTCCAGCGCACAGAGATTTAAAGGAGCTCAGTATGTGATTAAGAGAAACTACTTCTATAATACTATAATGCTTGAATGTCTGCTGGCATGTAATGACTGAAGTGTGTGTGTGTGTGTGTGTGTGTGTGTGTGTGTGTGTGTGTGTGTGTGTGTGTGTGATCACACTTACTCCAAAGGGACTTGCTGTTACAGAGATTATTACAAGGAATCTGCTCACGGCTTTATGTGGAGATGTAGCTGTGGTTGTTTCAATGTGATACAGAAAGACAAATTTCTCTCCGCTCATGTCTTTTTTTGCAGGCTGCCTCCTGTCTGCTCCTTTTTCTCCTCATCCTCATTCTGTCTGCAACCACGCTGAGAGTGTGTGCATGTGTCTGTGTGTGTGCATGTCCATTCCCATTCTGTCAGGTTTATTTCTGTTATGTTTCTTAATTAGCTAATAAAGGTCATGGCATCTTTCAGTCAGAGTGGGGGGGCAGTGCATGCAAATGAGCCAGAAGGTCAGATAGATTAGTGACCGCCTCACACTGCCCAAATATGGACACAACCATTCAGCCATACAAATACCTGCAGCTATGAAAATGCTGTTTCTGCACCAACGCACACCCACACGTACAGTGACATAAAGATGACTTTACTCCACTGTAATGGTGCTTATAAATAAACAGTGTTACTGTAGTGACAGGCCAATGAGGTTACAGACAATGTGCTCTGGCAAATTCCCAAGCTGTATTTTTGGGACTGTTTCTCACCAGAAACACTTAAAACTTTCCTCCCAAAACCTAGAAGGAAGGGTTGTCATGGACAGGAATACAAAGCATTTGACTGTAATATTGAAGACTGCTTCCTAGTCAACATTGGTTTCTTTTACCCATAGCAGTGCTTACCTAACCTAAGAGGGTCTCTCCACCAATTTTACATATGCATCAGCTTAGGTGTCATGAGTAGTAGTGCTCAGCCTGTCGAAACAGATGCTTAATGTTCTGTGGCACTGGAGGAGCTTTCTGATCTAAAAGATGATGATGGCACCAGGCTATCTCAGATCAAACTCTCAGGGAAATAGACTACATTACATACTGGGGGCATGAAGGCAGAAAGGGTCTAATAAAGGCCACTATTTAATTGCATCACAAGAATTGTTGGATCCTGGGTTTCTGAAGCTTGGTGTGTGCAAAAATTGAGAATATTTTCATCCTCTGATGCTCCAATCTTTCTTTAAATCTGTCTCTTGTAAGTCCCCTTACTTTAAATTGCAATACAAAATCCCCTTAAAGAGTGCCCCTCTAATAAAGCAGCAGCTCTTTTAATCATAACCTTCATTCCCTAACCACAACCCTAAAATTTAACCTTAAGAATAACTTTTGTCAGATCAGCGAAACCTCATTAGGGTCATTTTGAAAAGCAAAGGCAAATGACCTATTTTGTTGTTTAGTCTATAGCACTTGCTAGCATTTTGAATGGCACAAGATAAACAGGAGCTTACTGCTCTCATTTGGAAGTGTCTCTTTCAAACAGTGAAGAGCTCTTGTGATGCTTAAGTCCTCAAAACGTGTGGTGCGCGAACGCTTGCGTAGATAAGATAAGAGAGGAGCCACAGATGCTCCAGCGCTGACATAGTCTATGCTGTAGTGTTTCAGTGGATCTGTTGCTACCCTTTAGGTCTATCACCTTTCGCAGCAGAGCTTGTCTCAGTGTCCTTTAGCCCTAAATCACCAGGCTGTCTCCATGTGTGAAAGCTCTCCCTCCCTCTCTGGGTCTATAACTCATCCTGTCTGTCTCACTGCTCTCACTCTCTTTCTCTCTCTCTCCACTATCTCACTCACTCTACCTCTCCCATAACTCACTGGGTTTCTCCCTCTCTAACCTGCTCACACTCCTCTCTGATAGCCATTCATGATTATATCCCCGTAACACTCCTCTTTCCCTCTTTCTCTCATCCTTTCATTTTCTTTACCCTTCCTCTCTTTCACCTTCTGTCTCTATCTTTCTCTAAACACTTTTCAAATCCACTTTTGACGTTGCATCGATGCGTCCCCATCTCTGCCCCCTTTCAGCGCATCTCTTCCAAATCCCACCATTCATCTATATCTTTCCAGAGGGAGGTTGCCTGGCTGCCTGCCTGACTTACACCAGGCAGAGTGATGGACACAGGGTGAGACCCAGTGCATTACACTCCTCTGCAACACAGCACAACAGAGACCAGATACTACCATATAACACTCCACTGAATACAAAATGATGCACAGAGGAGGATGACAGACAAAAGTGGAGAAGGAATGATAAACAACGCATCACTCTAAGGGGCGCTTCTTGAGTCTTTGAGCTCATTATGTTCATGAGCGAAGATAAATGCAGCCGCATATTAGCGTGAGTGGAAACTCTAATAACGGAGATGCGAATTAATACCAAACTTTCTCACACATGATGAAAACAGATATGAGTAAGTACACCTACTATCTAGTGTTGCAGGCTGTTTGGCCTGTAGTATTAAAAAGAGGGAATCCAACTCTGTCAGCGCCATATCTTCAGCTGTGCAGACCTTCATAGGAGATGATAGAGGGGAGGGGACTTTATTTGTTCAGATGCTTTCCTCCTCTAGCACTCAGTGAAGTATTTACCCAGAATCTAGCTGTTGTTTCGAACATACGCTTAAAGCCCTAAACTAAAAAAACATTCCACTATAACTTTTCAGGAGTAGATCTACATACACAGAATAAAAAAATATAAACACTGCTGGAGGAGTATGTTTTATCGAAAAGTGCATTGAACCTTTATCTCTCTTCAAGTCCAGTCCTCTCTTCTTGACATTAGATCTGTCTGAATATTTCAAAGACCCTTCTCTTCCCTAATGTAATTTTTCACCCTTTGAATATGCCAGTTATTTCACACCCGTGACCCCTACTGCCTTAAACCAAGAGTCAACCCTTCCTTACAGCCCTCTCTGACTTTGTCTCTTCTCTCTTTTCCCCTCTCATGATTTCCTGAATGCAAACATGTCTCCTGTCTTCTAAACGTCTCTGTACACCCCCAGGGGCCATAAGATTTAGAGCCATTTTCTAAGGAGTTTTAAAAGGTCCGATCCATAATCACAAAAAGTGCCTCCGCCATCAGCAGAATTACAATAACATGTATTTAAATGACTGAGCTCAATCTCTGTATCTGCTGTATATCACCGCCAGTCATGACTCATACTGCAGGCCCATCTGAGCCGCACGCTTAGTTTCAGCTTCACGTTGATATCCTACAGATTAAGTGGTGGGGTGACCATTGTATCACCACGGAGCATGTTTGCTTCTTGTTTTCCATGCAGACACAATGGATTATAATTAGTCGATAGCTGTTTCACACTCAAACCCTCTGTTCGCCGCTAATAAATGCTAACAACAAAGAGTAAGGCCGTATGTCATTCACCGCATTAGCTACCATATAGTTTTGTCAGGCTGACTGCTTGTGATTACATTACATACATTAGCTGGGCTTCCATTCTGTGTCAGTCCTCTGATTACAATAAATGCTCCCTCGAATCGTAACGATGGGCTTTACAATAATGGACCATAAATTAATACAGTGCTCAGCAGTAAATACTATTATGCTGTTAGTGTTTATAGTATACCCATGTATATATGGCTGAATTGGTGGATAATTACCATTCACAAAGGCAGTCACTCCAAGAGAGCAGCCACTTATTTCATTTGTCACCATGTCGAGA
>JAPMOB010226909.1:0-12291 GCA_029875015.1 Lepomis gibbosus
CTCTCTCTTGTGTGCGCTCCACAGACGGTCCGGGCGCTGCGCTTCCGCGAGTTCCGCCTTTTGCGTTCCGTCAACATTACTTTATCAATTAACATTTAGATAATCGATTTTTAGACATTTGTTAATCGATTAATAATCTTCCACGTCTGCATCGCGATGCATCTTAGAATCGATTAATTCTCCCACCCCTAATTCGTAACATTTTCGTAACAAAGATTTTAAATGGCGGTACATTACTTTAAATCATTTGAATATTCCTAATTCGTAAGTGAGAGGAAAGTTGCCTTGCAGACTGAGTACATCGGGAGCCTGCAGAGGAGGCAGAAAGCTCTATAAGCCCTCCTGGTTTACCGATCTCTCTCTCCAGGAGTCTATAATCGTCTGTAATCCTCAGATTACCAGTATGGTCCTGTGTGCGGCCATAGTGACTCTGGGCGGGTGGTTCAGGTTTGACTGAGCACTACCTGTCTGATATTAAGTGAAACATGTATATCCTAGTGTACATAGGCAGCATTAACTTTTTGGTAGAGTCACACAATTGACTGGGAGTCATTTTTTTTCTCCCACTCCTATTGGCTTCTGGGGTTCTTGCCTACATGTCGCTGGCGTTGGTGCGGCATGGTTGTGGCGTCCCACAGGCTTATGCACACACACTCACACACACACACAGTCTCACATATAGACACTCACACAACCAAATTTAGGTTGTCCCTGGTAGAATTATTCTTGATGCTTTTCTTTCAATTACTTATTTAAATTAATTATTATTCCAGCTCTTGTCTTATTTTGCTTGACTGTTTCTTATTTTCATTTCTCTCTCTGTTGTCTTCCTATATCAGCTGTTTATTGCTGCTGTTCAGCTGGTTGTCTCTTTATTTTTTGGTATTTTGTTTGTTTGTTGTTTGTTTGTCTCCGTCCCAAGCCCCCCTCTTGCAGGCGTTGTCCTTTCTCTGTGCTGTCTGTTTGTGTGATGTTTGTGCCCCCATCCCCATGTCTGCCCCCTGTCCAGCCTGGTGAAAAATCAATAAATAATAAAACAGACAAAGGAGTATATTAATACTCTCTTGTTAAAGTAAAATCTGTCTGGCACAACATGGTATCCAGCTCCTCATACTGCGTCACATTGAGTCTTAAGATAGTATTGGACTACCTCTGCAAGCGTAGGTAAGAGTTATATAAAGGATGTCCAAAACTCTACCGAAGTAATAATTATTTTACAGTGAAGACTTACAGTAAGAACATCTGATGTCATAATACACAGCAGGTCACATTCTTTTTGAGTTGCCTATAACTCACGTTGTTGTTAAAGTAAGCGTGTAAATGGTTTAAGTGGCAAAAGGGAATACAGAGTTCTTTTTAATCAGGGTGAAAACACAGGGAGCATTGAGAAGCTGGTTGTTATCTATAACTGTAAATGTCATGCCTCTGCTCTGTACTTTGAACTGTGGGCCCAGATGCGAGTAATGTGCCTGACAAACCTCTGTCTCTTTGTTCCCTGTATTGGTTAGCTCTAACTAGATACTATTTATTTAGTACCAGGGAGTGGGAGAAGCATGCAATAGATTGCGAAAAGGCCAAAGTATCAAACTCCACTGTTTTCTAATACTCTTATATTTTAAAGATGTATTGTTTGCTGCAACAATACTGTAGACTTCTCCTTTTAGTCTAGACTAAATCTTACTCATGTCCACAAAGCTTGCCTCTTAATCTTTGTTGTAGTGGAGGGATTTATATAATTACAGTACCCATTAAACAACAACAGTCATTGCAAGATGTTCCCAGGCTTTTACAGATCCTGTAGGAATGCTTATACCTTTATGTATGGACAATACACCACATATGGGGGACTCCTCAATGATCCTGCTAATAAATATGCTTCTGTTCTTGTGCAGGTGCTCTTGAGGTCTCCAGGGCCAGCCCCTTAGCCTGCTGGTTCAGCTCCATGCTCTTCTGTTTTGGTGGAGCTGTGCTGTCAGGGATCATGCTGGCTGAGCCAGCTGTTGCCCCTTTGTCCAACAGCACCAGTGTTCTGCTTGCTTCAATCATCTGGTAAATATCTGAGACTGAAATATATAGTATGTAGATGACGAAAGGTTGTGAAGCAGAAACAGGATTAGTGAGAGGCCCTCTGCAGCTTTGAGGAAATGGGATACACAAACATGTCAGTGTCTTTTCCTCTATACATCCCTAGAGCAAAACACAGAATAATAAGGTTATCTTGTGAAGAAATATGCAACTGCTTAATTTCCTTTAAAGGAAGCGTGAAATGTGGAAGACACTAAATGAAACAGTAAAGTTATTGTCCTGTTCCCGCCTCTTAATATGGAGCCTGTGGTACCCTCTACTGGTGGCACATATAATTACACTCTTCTCACAAAAATAGACACTGCCCTCTGCTGGTGTAGTGCCGAGACTGGCAGGTGATACTGTCAAAATCTTTAATGAACACATTACACACAGCACTTAGCTGAGTTTGTGTGTGTGTGTGTGTGTGTGTGTGTGTGTGTGTGTGTGTGTGTGTGTGTGTGTGTGTGTGCCATATGTGTCTCTACAGGTACCTAGTGTTCTACTGCCCCATGGACCTGGTATACTGTTGTGCTGCCCTGCTCCCTTTCAGGCTGGTGCTGTCAGGAATGAAAGAAGTAACCAGGACGTGGAAGGTGCTCGGTGGGGTCACCCAGGCACACAGCAAATACAAGGACAGTCTGCTGGTTATGATTGCCATTGGGTGGGTTAGAGGTCAGTAGCTGATGGGGCATGCTGAAGGATTTTTACAACATAGTGTTGAAAAAGCTATGAAGTAACCATAGTGTTTTAAAAATAATACTAGATCAGACATGTATTCCCATATGAATATGTATCAACCATATGTCTCTTTTCTACTATTAGGAGCTGGAGGTGGTCTTATAAGTAATTTTGAGCAGCTTGTTCGAGGTGTATGGAAACCGGAGACTAATGAGCTCCTCAAAATGTCTTAGTAAGTCTTCTACAGATCTCTTTTTATATTACATCAGTGGTTTTTGTCTTAACTTTGTACTCATAAAACTATAATTTCAGTACACTGAATGTGTATTGTGGTGTACTGTGTGTAATGAAAATGTAAAGGAATACAGACATTTTGGAACATACGCTTATTTACATAAAGACTACAAGGTTGTGTGCTGGACGTTTTGTTGATCGGGCGCAGTCACTCCCTTGAGTGAGGCCTGGTTGCCCCCCAGACCCATGACCAAAAATGTCATACGTTCGGTCACTATGTTACTTATGTATGGAATTATAGTGAACATAAATCATTCCCCTTTTTTTCTGGGGACCCTCTGAGAACCACAGATTTACCTTACAGACATGAGAGCAATGTCAATAATCTCAAGTACCTCTCGGCAAGACTGTGATTAAGCATATTTCCCAAAATGCCAAACTATTCTGAACCTAAGATAGACATGTGCGTATGAAAAGCTTAACAAAAATGTTCTCTTTGTTACGTTAAGGCCGCAAACCGATGAGTTATTTACTCAAGGGGATGCCATTTAACATCTGCAATGATGATGTGTGTCTCTAGTTTAATTGATTTGTCCAAATAATTCAAGCACTAAAGATGTGATTTCTTTTAAGTGTGTGCATAAAGTTCACCCTCATTATTTTAGATGTTTTGATATTTTTGAACCCGACATTATATAATAACTGCTTCCTTATTGCATGCTTGTTAAGCCCCACCAAGATCACCCTGATAGGGGCAGTGCTGTTTGCTCTGCAGCAGACGCACTACCTGCCTCTCCAGAAGCATCACCTGATGCTTGTCTACACCATCTTTACCGTCGTCAACAAGGTCAGTCTGATGCATTGAGCGTGACTCATACCTGACACTGTGACCTTGAGAGTATATCCAAGGTGGTTGTAATTCAGATACAAAACAAGAAGGTGTGTTTGGTACATTTAATTGCTTACCTATTGCAAAGAAAAAACATTTTAAACCATTCATATTTGATCTTGACTCAGGTATAACAAATGTGTACAACATCTGTGGTATCTTGTCTTCTAAATGACCTTACTCCCTCTGCTTTTTTGAAGTTTTGGCTAATGTGACTCACATTAGTTCGGTATTACCCGTAGGGCTGGGGCTTTTGCATCATTTTCATCAGCTTGCATCATCCACCCTTCTCTTCTCTGGGAAACTTGTGCTCTTGACTGAGACACAGATAAATCTACTATGTCTTCTTTCAACTCTCATTCTGTTAGCTCCCTCTGACTCTGATCTGTCAAATTAACGGCAAGCCATTTCATCAGATTTAAGAGTTGCGTCCAAACCTGCTATTTATTATTTTTTGTTCCTGATGATCCTGAGGTTATGCTCTCATCCTCTAATGACAATTAAATACTAATATGTTAGCCACTTATTTAGTGTGTGTGTGTGTATCAAGCGCTTTCCATGAAAAAAAGACAAACTACATACTATGGGCGTGAAGCATTAGCAAATTTTCCAATGCCATCTTGTTTTTGTAGGAGACTTGTCTCACAATGTGTTTTTAAATTAACTTTGGAGTTTATAATTCTACAATAAAACGTGAGGACAGAGGAAAATGCTGTCAACAGATGACATATTATAAAGGTAGTAAACAGTATCCTGCTGATACAGAGCAACATTAACATTCATTTAAAGTTGTCTTTCTGGCCACCTGATGACTGTCCAATATTCACTTTCTTTTTAGCTCTGTTTTTGGTCTCCACCAACTCCTCAAGGAAATATTTGGCTATTTAGCTGCTAAATGCTCCACTATGTTCACTAGCTAGTTGCTAACTGGGTGTAGCTGCACAAAATATTTTTAAAGCTTTTTAAACAGCTTCCTGCTTTGTCTGAAAATGTCGCTGATACGAGCAGTAAGAGAGTAAACCAAACCCCTTTCACGTGTTAGTAGTCATGTGATTGATTGTTAATATAAAAGTATTGATTATTACAGCTTTAAAGATAAGTGATATGGTGAAGGAATATGAGACTTTCCCACAGGATCAGATAGTTACATATTCTATTCTGAACCTATAATCACATTATACCCTCTCTCCTCACATTTTGTTTGTGTCTTGACACTTTTCTCTTCTCATTTTTAGACAAGGATGATGCTGACAGGCTCCTCTGCTTCTCCATTCGCTGCCATCGAGTCGGCTGTCTACAAGACCCTCTTCACCGGCTACTTCCCTTATGCAGCCCTCGATGATGATTTAAAGAAAGAGAGTATCGACAATGGCAAAACCAACACAACAACCTCCTCTGCAACAACCAAAGAGTCCCATGAGAATGGAGCAGCAGTGCAGCGTACCCCAGTTTCTCCCGTCAAGCGACAAAGTCGATCGCTCAAAGCCAAAGAGGAGTCAGAGAGTGCAGAGACAACAAGCTGCAAGAAGGCCGACTAGTCAGCCTCTGCCCCATAGCGCTATTTCACCTCTAAGCAGGGTTATGGAGTCATTCTGATTCAGATTTGTCATGTCAGGACTTAAACTTTCTGACTGCTGAAATAGAATTTCAAAAGAAGCTGACTCTAACCAATCCTGCACCTTTATTGTGGGATAATCACCTCGTCCTTAAAGTATCTGATATTTTTTCTGTGGGAGATGGGAACATATCCTTGGGCTGATTGCACACTTGCAGTACAATGTGTAGCTTGATTTTTAATATATTAATTGTATATTAATTACATTAGTACAGTTTGTATTGGCTTACAAACTTTATTTTATCTCTGGGTTTTGGGAACAATGCTGTGCACCCGCTGATCTATGAATGTCTATATATCCTTTTCTCTGTGCTTCATGTAAATGCTGAATTTCCTACTCTCAAATGGTTAGAAAATGTTTTTAAAAAGAGATATTCTATTCTATGACACACAGATATTTTATTCTATTTATACTAAATACTTTCACTCTTGAATGTATAACATTTTGAAATGGACGACTTTTTTATTGTATTCTGTTTCTTGGCTGAATGCTTTGAATTACACTTTAAAGCATGAGAATAAATAGATTCAAATGCACTATAAAATGTGCATGTTTTTGTGTGATTTCTATCCTTTTGCTTTGTCACAGAGTTGTACAGTTCAGCAAACATAGACCCAACTCTGTATTAGCTCACTTCAAAAGCACCAAACAGAGAATAAGTTACATTTTAAAATGCATGTGTCCCTGAAAGAAAGCTCCTAATTAATACAGAATCAAACATGTCATGTCACTCTCTTAGCACATTTGTTCACAGTATCAATTTTCAATGGTTAACTGAGATCTACATTAGCTGTTGCAGCACAGCGTCCAGAAGTAACCTCCTCTATAGGCTGAAACATTGCATCAGTCTGACATCAGCACCTGATTGATACCTCACCCTCTTTAAAAAGCTGCTGGAGAGAGATCCCCCAAATCCCCCCCAATTCCCATCTATGTAACCTCAGACGGCGAAGAACCCCCCTGTGAATACAAATTAAGAACAGAAGGAGGGTTGTTGAAGAGAAAAGGCGCTCAAAAGACGATCAAAAGCCATACTGGTTGAGATGATGTACCTGCCTTTAATATGCCTCAAGTCCACAGATGCCAGACACATGCATGTCACTGATGGGCTTGTACCTCAAAGTGTTTGCTGCAAAACTACTTTGTGTGTGTGTTGATTTTCCCCACTCAAAAGTGAACTGTGCGACATGGAAAACTGTAAGACATGTTAATAAGGCACTGTTTTCCTTACGCTGCTTCCTAAGACAAGAAGACAGGTGACATGACAACAGCTCAGAGCCTGAAAGTTCCCAGACAATTCTCTTAATGAGGTCCAGACCTGTATGACCCCCACCACAATTACTCACTGAACTGAACAGCCCCCCCGCTGTCGAGCCCCTGCTCCTTTTGCCTCCGCCCCTCGCTTCCTGCGCTTCACCTGCAGCACATCTCCCCAGCCTCTTTTTATCCCCAGACTTCTGCCTGGTTCCCACTTGTCAGGGCAGAAAATTAATACTTAAATGTGTGCACACAAGCTGGTTTAGGAACACACACACGCATGCACACATTCCTATACACATGACTTTGAACCCACCGTAGCGTGTGAGTAGAGGTCACGGATATAGCAAGGATGTGGCATACCATGACTCAGAAATATTAGAGGACATGTATCTACACATTACTATACACATGACTGAACCCACTGTGATGTCTAAGTAGTTCAGGGACGTACCGAGGCCATGGCATACTCCCCACAAACGACCCCACAACAGAGAGAGAGCAAAAGCAATAATTAAGTGATCTGTCATTACCACGGACATGGGCACTGTTGTTTATTATGATACAATCCAATCTAAACCATTCTGCTGCCATAGATGTTCACCAGCAAATCTGCAGCTGAAAATAATCCCAGACAAATACCCTGTTTACTCATGTTTGAGTAAGGAGATCACCTATTCTTTTTGTTTGGAAATGAAACTAAATATTATAAAGTTTACATCTTCACAATGAGCTTGGGGCTGAACGAATCAGACAGAGGTCAGAAAGTATTGAGACAGACTGCTGCACAGTTGGCCAGTCTTTTCATGGGATTTGACGCTCAAAAAAATGGAATATCCTTATCCTTCAATTTGCTCATTCAATGATTAATTTTCTTCCTTAAATAAGAATTTGTTTGCATCTAGAATATCTAAATATTTATAATTGTAGCACTTTTTTCGAATGAGATATTCACGACTACGGCGTCATATATTTTCTTTAAGCAATCTGTTAACGTCACACACATTTTTTTCATTAAATGGTTTTCTTACATGGCTTGAACCTTCATTCCCAGCTTAAACACACACATTGATCTTATAACGCCATGAGGATATAAACACTTTTGGTAGCATCTTAACTTCCACTGCTGCCAGGAGGATAGGGCCCCTGTTGCTGAGTGGTGCAGGACAGGTGATTACCACTTGGTGGCGTGAGGAGGCGTCGTCTCTGATGGGGAACTGCCTGGGAACTGACAGGCTGGCCAGCAGCTGCAGGCAAGAGCGGATGGGGACAGGAGGGGACCCTCTTTGCAGAGCCAATGGTAGCTCCCTGCACATGTGTGAGAGTGTGTGGTCTGGTGTTGTCTGCGGTTGTGGGGATTGACTTTAGACAGGTCACTATTCTAGTGAGGACATTTTCGGTTGGGAGGGCATTTCAGATGGATCAAAAAGATGGTTTGTGGGTAAAGAGGGTTAGTGACACAATTACTTTCTAGGTGTTTTAAAAGTCAACAATTTTTTTTTTAACTTGCAATACAGGGATTTCATGGACTCTACTGTGCGTCATATCCTCGCTACAGTCCTCTTAAGTATAGCAAAACCAGCCAATTTGTATGTAGATATGTGTGGGTGTTAGTTTGTCTGTGTCGGTGCAAGTGCATGTGACATGTAGAGTGGCAACAAAGGCTGAGTCCATCAAAAAGGCGCAAAGAGCTCTGGGGCGCACACACATGCACACCTAGAAACACAAAGGCAATGACACATACACTCACCAAATCCCTCCAACCACCAGTAAGACCAAGGCCCTTTGTTTTCCTCTCTTTCTCCAAAGAAACAAACATGGCCCCCAGACACACATCTAATGTCATTGCGTACATATGTAGTTGTTGTTTAACCATTGTTTATTTTGGATATAACACAAAATTGTATCTACAATGATGTTAATTCCAGTCGGTCTCAGTCACCTCATTGATGTTTTGCTCTAGCAGACCTCCCATCACTCCATGAAAACGACTGGGAAAGTGTTAAAACTAGCTGCAATCTTGTGGCTTGTGGCTGTGCACCTGCTCCAACTCAGTGATGTCTAAACGTGATGTCTCTGGCTGGACATTGTTTGGCCTCTCACCATATACTGACATGATCTCTATTGGAGCTGTGTCCACCCATTCTCCTCTGAGCTGATGTCTGCCATGGATGATATATCAACTTAAAAAACAAATGGAATAAAAAAGGTTTCATGGGTGCTACATACAGTAGCAGCAAAACATGGAGTATAGTAAGAATTGTTTCTCACTGACAACTTCTTCCTTATGGGATTTTTTTTAAATGATCAAAGTGTTTTTTAATCCAAAGTTTTGTCAAATGACTCTGTGGGTGATGCAAATCAAACTCATTATCTCTTCAAGTGAGATGAAAGTAAAGAGAGAACTGCTTGGGACCACACAGGAAAACGGCTGAGGGAAGTTAAGGAGAAGGAAGGAGAAAGGCAGATAGAGGGCAAGAAAGTAAGAGAGAGGGAAATACTAACCTAAATGTGGGGACCACATAGGAGTCACATCAGTGCATCATGACAACGTTGTAGTGTTGTATGTATGACATCTCTTTTTCTTGCTCTCTCTCTCTATTTCTCTCTCTCTCTCTCTCTCACACACACACACACACACACACACACACACACACACACACACACACACTCACATTCACACATACAAACACAGCAGTCTCTTCAGAGAGCTCTAACTGAGCGCCAAACCAAACGGCCCGTGTCTACCACCATTCAAGATCCGACTTGTAAAGAACAGCTGCAAGGAGAATGCCACAAAATGGAGCTACTGTAATCTGACTAGCAAGTTGGCAGTGTGTGTGTGTGTGTGTGTGTGTGTGTGTGTGTGTGTATGTGTGTGTATGTGTGTGTGAGAGAGAGTGAGAAATAAAAACACTGGAGAATTAAAGGGTTTCCTCAAAAAAAGCGTGTCAGTTTATGTAGATTACTTTGCACTTAAACTAACAAACATGAAATTTGTTCAGGGGTTACCAAACTTCTGCACAACACTTTATACTTTAGACTGACATGTTAAAGAAGCATAAAACAACTGTGATGTGGTTTTGGTCAATATACTGACATTTCTCAGGAATACAAATTACACTTGGGTTAAATACACTAACAGTGAATGTTATTCATTGAGTTTTATGGAAACCTAAACAAGTTTGTGAATTATACAAATGATGGTTAAAATGTACATGATGGACATTTTAAGCTGTTTTTTTAATAAAATGACATAAAATATTGCTGTACTATACCGAAATTTTTAAACATTTTGCCCAACCCCATTACATTTATGTGGAGCACACACAAAACACAGGGTATTATCACCTCTCAATATAATAATACACCAAGTATAGTCCCAAAAAGGACCTTAGAGCTAAATAAAAAAAATCAACATGATAAGCTTCACAAAGATTGATTTATTCCAGGCCTGTTTCATTGGATTGCATTGGACATATCCGGTGTGCCTGATGAACCTGTAAAGTACTGTATGACTGCACTGAGCAATAACTGTACCTCTTTTACTGTTGGCACTAAGGCCTTCTGACTTCGTACTTACTTTTAGATTATTTTGAGAATAAACAAAAAATATGTCACTTCTTCAGCCACTAAAACTTTGTCTGGATGCAACTACTCTAACTTACAGTACATAATCTATATGTACAGTGTTTTTATTTTTCTTGCTTCTTAAAATTATTTTGCATTATTTTTAGTTCCATTATCTCGGTTAATGACAAGACTATGTTTTGTTTGAATACTTATATTGACAATAATGTTGAACGAAATATAGCATTTGTCTTAGTTCCAAAATTACTGAAATACTCTTGCTCTGCCAGACCTCCACATTTAATTCATGCAGTGGAAGAACCCAACTTTCATTCTGGAAAAACAATAAAGTAGGCTATTATTGATTGGTATCAAATGACAATATGAAAATAATTGGCTTTATGGATCTGAAATGCCAAGCACAAAACAGCACACAGACACTGTTGGTAACTAGCTGGTGAAAATAGTGAAGCATTTAGCAGTTACAGAGGCAGATTTTTCCCTCAGGTGTTGGTGGAGACCAAAAACAGAGCTAATAGACAGTGGACAAATCGCACGGTGCCCGAAACGCAACTCCAAATGAATGATCATTTTGCTCTGTAATGGCCGGATATTTACCAGTTCACCACATCAAACTTCAAAGGTGATATGCCTGTTTTGTGCTAAAATTATAAAAATGTATTTTATGTCCACTGCCCCACAGTGGCCAAAAGGTCAGTTATTTCAGGTTTAACTAATCCCAGTTACTGAGGGTGAGCCAAAACTGCACTTACCGCATTTACCTGTCATTTAGCAACTGTCGCATGCACAATTAATTCCAGAACATGTCAACTAATGTTAATAGCATTCATTTTGTTAGCTAGGATGGCTGGTAACCTGTTTTTCATTAAATATTGCAAGAGGTGCATATTATAGCCTTTGTCAGAGGTCCACATCTGATGAATGGGAACTATATTTCTTAAGGATCCAGGTTCTGTGATTCTTATGAATGTATTTGCATAAATGACCTTGAATACATGCAAGGTCTCTGGATAAAATCTCTACCAAACAACAACATCATGTGACACTCAAAGGGGCATTACATTCAGTTTTGTGTTGTGTGTTTGTGTTGATGGCCATAGTTTTTTATAATATATGGTCACATTTCTTGAGGACAATTTGATGTGAAGCTTCCTCAGACATAGGAGTTTTGTCCATAACTCTGGTTGGATGTTCTGCTGGTGCTTCTGCTCTCATACTGGTTCCCATTCCACCTCGGAAACGAGGTAAGCTTGGGATGTGCTCTTCACTTCTTTTGTTCTCTTCTGTATTTCTGTTCACATAATCATGGCCAGTAGTTGGTACATGGTGTGCCTCTGTCACTACCCCTCCTCCTCCTTTCCTCCTCCTCTTCTTTTCTTCTTTCACTGAGGAAGCAGATGGCGTTTAGTGTTGGTCCTTTTTTTTTTCAAAGAACCTACTAGATATTCTTAGCCCAGGGTCTGTATGGGGTAAATGTGACCTTGCAAAGGGAATGGAAGTGAAGTTACCATGTCACAATGACTACATCCTACAGCTGATTATTTACCTAAGAAGGGGTGTAGTGGATCTGCTCATAGGAAAAGGACAACGTTGCATAGTCCAGTCACTGAGATCTGTTCATATTTTCCATTGTTCATTTCTCAATTTTCTCTCTGGTTCATTCTTTCACTCCATCGGTCTGCTTCATTTTCGTCTACAAATCTGCTGTGTCTCCTCCCTCCCTCCTTCACCCTCTATCCCTCCCTCGTCCCCTCTGTGTCCCTCTCTCACATCCTAGGGGACCCTCATTTCACCATCATCGCCCCTCCTCTCCTCTCCTCTTGGCCCCTCCTGTATGCAAAGCAGGTGTCAGCCAGGACAAGGAGGACAGCGACTACCTCACAAAGGAGGCGACAGGGTCTTGGGGGCGAAAACACACACACATACACACACACACACACACACACACACACACACACA
>JAPMOB010226911.1:0-10435 GCA_029875015.1 Lepomis gibbosus
AATAATAATAATAATAATAATAATAATAATAATGCATTTTATTTAATGGCACCTTTCATAACACCCAAGGTCACCTCACAGACAATATACAGAACACTGCATAAAACATATAACAAACAAGCCACATATAGATCAAATGCATTAGATGCAGTAATACATGTTATAAAAAAGCTTGTATAAAAAGATGTGTCTTAAGACGCGTTTTAAAAGTCAACAAGCAGTCACTATTGCGAACATCAAGGGAAAGAGAGTTCCATAGGCAGGGGGCTGCATAAAACTAAAATATCTGGCACCCATGGTATTTAGTCGAATCCGAGGTACCACAAGAGAAATTGAAGATGAAGATCTGAGAGCACGTGAAGGGGTGTAAAAATGGAGAAGTTGTGCAAGGTATTGGGGTGCAAGATTATGAAGTGCCTTATAAGTAAGTAGCAGGATCTTAAATGCAACTCTACACTTTACTGGAAGCCAGTGCAGTCGCTGATATCTAACAGATGTTTTGAACCACAATTACTGAGAACAAACATGACTGCTAAAGTGATATTTGCATTTTGGATCTAATAAAATATAGTGAAAATATAGTGACAGTCTTGTAAAGGCTCTCCATTGGTAAACATTGGCACCACAGTCATAGCAGAGGCTCCTTAACTTTACAAGGTACAAGGTTGATTTGTCACAATATAAAAGGTTATAGAGTGACAGTTTGTAACTCCCTTCTGCTACATAGCAGACAATACACATTAATATAGAATCAATTCTAACAATGGTAAACAGAAATAAACTATAATAAATGAGCAGAGCTGAGGATGAATTAAAGTTTAAGAGTCTTATAGCTTGGGGGGAAAAAGCTGCTCTACAGTCTGGTGGTGTGGCAGCAGAAACTTCTACATCTCTTCCCAGAAGGCAGCAGCGTGAACAGGCTGTGGCTGGGTGGGTACTGTCCTTTAGTATCCTTTCGGGTCTGAACAGGCACCTCACCTCACTGATATCACTGATGCTCAGGAGATGGGTACCAATGATCCTCTGAGCAGTTTTATTCACTGCTGCAGAGCCCTCCGGCCCTGGGCCGTGCTCATCCCATGTTAGTCAGGATGCTTTCTATTGCTCCTCTTTAAAAGCTGACACGAATTTCCTTAAGAAATACAGTCGTTTCTGAGCTTTCTTCACCAGTGTGGAGATATAGACCATGTTAGGTTCTCGATGCTGATTCCCAGGAACCTCAAACTGTTCACCTGCTCCACCTCAGCTCCACTGAGGCAGACAGGAGTGTGTGTCTTTATCTCCTTTTTCCTAAAGTCAGTGATCAGCTCCTTGGTTTTACTGACGTCTCATTGTTGTTTGAAATCCGGCCGATAATGTTGGTGTCTTCCGCAAACTTCTCTTCATGTGGAGGGATGCAGTCGTGGGTGTACAGTGTGAACAGGAGGGGGCTGAGCACACAGTCTTGAGGGGCTCTGGTGTTGAGCACTAGAGTGGAGGTGGTGAGTCCGCCAATCCAAACTGTCAGGGGTCTGTTTGTCCAATATCCATATTGACTTGTCAAAGCAGAAAAGTACAGGTGTTACTAATAACTAATTATAGCTCCATTCCATTACAGTTTTTTTTATTTTATTTTTTTTTACAACCGCTAACATCCTTTGTCTAATCTGTAGTCACATTTTCAAAACTTTAAACAAAGTTAGCCCCACATCACTCTGTTCATACCATACAATGAACAAAATCCATGTGGTTTACACAGAATAAGCAGTTTATTAACCCATTTCTAAAATGCTAAATGCATGTGTGTTTTTTGTGTTATTTAATGCTCTAACACATCATTCTGAATGAACATTTCATTAGATGATTTATTGTAATTTGGTTAAAATAGATCATCCATCCATCCATCGTCAACCGCTTATCCTACGGCCGGAGCTGACATCGGGCCCTGGACAGGTCGCCAGTCCATCGCAGGGCCTAAAATAGATCAACCACAGCTAATTCCAATCTCAACCAGAGACATAGCCAGGTGTTGAAGTTCTTTCAAGTACATACACAATGCAGTAAAAAGACTTTCTGGAGTTGAGTTTATCCATTGTGGATACAGAACACAGAAGAGGAGAGAAAGAAGGAATAATTAGGAATAGTTGGGCCAGAGAGAGGAGTAGCTGCACCAGTGTAAGTGTTTCTATCCAGCTGCATAGCGAAAGATCACATTAGATATGATGTGGATAAAAACGTGACCAAATGCTGAAGATCATATGGATTAGAACAGGACTGTGCATTTTTTATTCTTTCCCTTTTGTGCATTTTTTTTGTTTTTTTGTATTTATATTTACTGTACATTTACTTTTTTGGCAGACACTTTTATCCAAAGCAACTTACATTTGAGGAACAACATGCAAGCATCAATAAAACATCAAAATACAGTAGGAAATCTGCAAGTGACAATAAATACTAGTAAGAGGTATTACATTAGAACGTCCAGTATCAACGGGGTAAATACATGCAGAAAGAAGTAAGAGTTAACATATAGCGCAATCAATTCAAGAGAATTGTAAGGAGATAGAAGAATAAGAGCACAGGAAGTGCAGCGGTTAGGAGTTAGAGGCGTTTTAGAGGAAGTGTTTCTCTGAAGAGATGGGTTTTCAAGAGCTTCTTCAAGTTAGAGAGGGACACCTCTGCTCTGATGGCATGTGGTAGCTCGTTCCACCATTGTCGGTGTTACAGATGTGAACAGCCGAGACTAAGACTGCTTTTTGCTTAGGGATTTCAGAGCCAGACGGTGTTCGTTGGAGGAGCAAAGTGGCCAAGAAGGAACGTAAATATATTTGACAGTATTTTTACACATTTTAAAGTTTTTTTTTGTTTTTTTTTACAACCGCTAACAATCTTTTGTCCAATCTGTAGTCACATCAAAACTCTAAACACAACTATCCATACATCGGCCTGTTCAGTTAACACAATCCATGTTGTTTCCACACATTATGCAGTCAATTAAGTTTTTCTTTATGTACAAGATTACCCTATAACCAAAACTATGGATGTTTTTTTGTGTTATTTACAAATGCTAGCACACATCATGTCATTTTCAAAACCTCAAATATAAAGCCTTTACTTCTGCTGCAATAGTGGATCAAAGGCTATATTGAAACAGCTGATAAGCATTTCTGAATGAACTTGTCATTGAAACATTGAGAAATAACTGATTTATTGTAATTTGGGTAAAATAGATCAACAAAGCTAATTCCACTCTCAACCAGAGACAGGTGTTGAAGTTCTTTCAATTACATACACAATGCAGCAAAAAGGGGGCTTTCTGGAGTTCAGGTTATCCATTGTGGATACAGAACAACACAGAAGAGGAGAGAAAGAAAGAATAATGTCTGAACAAGGGAGAAGAATAGTTGGGCCAGGGAGAGGAAGAGGGCCAGGGAGGAGAAGCTGAACCAGTAAGTGTTTCTATCAACGTGCAAAGCAAGATATGAAATTAGATGTAATGTGGATGAGAACATGTGGCCAAATGCTGAAGATCATATGGATTAGAACAGGACTGTGCATTTTTTATTTTTGCCCTTCTGTGCATTTTTTTGTTTGAATGTAGAGATGAGTTTTCATTAACCTCTGCTCTGATGGCATGTGGTAGCTTGTTTCTCAATCATGGTGTTACAGATGAGAACGGCCGGGACTGAGATTGCTTTGTGTGTAGGGATGGCAGAGCCAGGCGACGTTCGTTGGAGGAGCGCAGTGGCCGAGAAGGAACGTAAATGTATTTGACAGTATTTTTACACATGCTGAACCAAAAGCCAAATAGATTAGATTATTTGTTGATCAGTGGCTGCAATTTCATGTTGACAATAAAGATTTTACTTCCGTAATTCTGTCACATTCTATAAAGTAAAGATGACACTTTTCCATAGTTTGTTGCCAAAGATTCACACATTTGACCCTCAAGCCAAAAATGTAGGGTAGTTTGCAGTAAAAACAAACTGAATTACTGTTTGCAGGTAGAACCAAAATATGAATGCAGGTTTTGTAATGCAATCAAATGTTGGTATTTAGAAAGTTGTTGTGCTACGACTGATTGATCTGTTCCACATGCTAGTGTTTTGCTAGAATGATTAGATTTTGAGTCAGATTTGTTTTGATAAAGTTTGTGTATGTAGAGAACGTTTTTGCATTTTTCTGTCCATAGGCGAGATATTGACTGGGGCCTACTTTTTTATTTTAAATGTAACTTTATTCAACTTCACTCAATGTGCCACATTGTAAACCTAATCTGTAATATATTTGCATGTATACTATTCCCTATATGATGTATTCTGGTAATGATAACATATTCTCACGTTTTATCACGCTTAAGGATTTTCCATATGAAACGCCCCTGTTTGCTACGTTGCAGCAACACAAGGGAGGCTAACCCTACCTGTTAGCACAATGCGCAGCTGTAGGGTTAGCCGGTCGACATGAATAAAGTCAGTGACTTAGGTTTAGGTACTAACACTTCTGATGTTTGTGGTAAGGGTAAGTCACCTTTATCACGAATGTAGCTAGCTAGCCAGCGCTAGCTAACTAGCTCTTCTGGTCTGTACGAGAGGTCCCAGACCATCTCATAGAGACTATTCCGGAAGCTTTTTCTGAAAGCCTATTGGACGCCCTGAGATGAAAACGGGCTCTAATATCCCTTTGTGATGCTAATATTATATAGTTTACTGATCATCTGTGCCTTAGACAGACTCATGTCATTTCTGAACTGAAATGCATATTATTAACATAACATTATATGAATATAATTTAGGTGTATGATTCAATATTCATTTTACTTTTCTGACTTTTTTTTGACCTCATTGGGAAATGTACAACACACACTTTCATTTTATGTTTGCATTGTTATTAACACATGATTCTTATACAGAGGTGTGCAAATGAAGCACAGGGCTGCAAAATAGGCAACAGCCAGTACTCTCAGTAGACTCTTCTCAGCATCAGGTGTTTAGTACAGTGTGAGCAATCATTGATCCATCTGGTGGCATCCTAGGCGACCACCTATGGCTAAAAACGTCCCTGCCTGTGCCTGGGTATGTGATCTGCAGTTTACTGATGTCCTGTTAAATTATTTCTTGATATTGAACTCTGTTTAACATGACAGTGTCTTGAAAAGACAGTGGTTGCAATAATTTCATATTATTTAATTGCAACTTTTATATGAAAGTATTACAGTAATGACAGTGGATCATGAAATCATAAAGTTAAGTGAAATGACAGGCCAGCAGGGGGTTGGACTACTTGACACAAATGCCCTTGTACCTGACTATTACTCTCATTGTCTCTGTCCATTTTTTCTCCTACTTCTCGCTCTCCTCCTCCTGCTCCTCTTTCAGGTGTTTCCCTCTCCTCCTGCCTAATGATACATGCTAATTGTTTTTAAATGGTTTTTTTGTGCCGCCGCTCCTTCTCTCCCTTAAATTCTATTATATTCAATGGACCATGAAAAATCAAAAATTCACACAGAGGCTAGTCAGACGTATGAATCAATACATCTAAATACAATTGCAGGTATACTCAAGGTGCTGTGGGCTTTCTTTCTCCAGCTTCTACATTAAAAAAAGAAGCAGTAAGAACAAAGAAACTGCTCTAATGTTTGTGCTGCGATGTGCTCAGTTCAGTCTAAAACCTTCTACAAACCTCCATGCAAAATACAGGGCTATCACATTACATGCCAAATAGAACAGAAGGCATGGTTATTTGATTCCTCCTTAGCCACAGCACATCAAGGGGAAGACAATGAATGAATCTCGACATTAAAACACAGTAACAGTTGTTTGCTTTGTTATGCAGTTTGTGATTATGATTTATTCTACAGTACATCCCAGCTCCATATGGCACATTGTAACTTTCCATATCCCTGCATAGTGTGTGACATTATCTTTTCTTACTTGCCTTGTTGGCACAGAAACCAGACACAAGCATCGCCAAGAAACAGTGCCTGGAAACAATGCTTGCAAGATGAAAGGAACAAGTGGGAAAAGATTAAAAAAAGAGCGTGTGAGAGATTTTTTTTTCTGCAGCTGTCCACGGCTTTTTAATTTCATCTGAGATTACTGAGCGTGATGAGCTTAGTCGTGTTATGAATCCCACCACACGGGCTTCTCCAACGCACACCCCACGCTCTGATGGAGCTCCATGAATTCCCCTTATTGCTGTTTAATGGAGATGGGTACCCAAACAAATGAGCAGCCTTTGCCTGGCTCAGCACCGCGGGTTCTCATTAATCCGGATGCTGAGACGCTGATGGCACTAATTTTTCAGACTAAGCGGTGTCTGCGTCTCACCGCTCCATGGCACTCCCACAACAAGAGAGAGTTTCAATCAGACACCCAGCCCAAAGGCAAAGAGGTTGTGGTGTTCATGTCACACCTGGTCTGTTGAGCTCACTCTCTCACTGTGGGAAATCTCCCCCTATAGTGCCCATCTGTGTCTGTGAGAAAGCCCAAAGTGATGCAGGCGTGACGAGAGTCTCTGCCTCAGTATTGAAGGGATGCTAAAGAGAGACATAAGTGCAGATTACATTTGAAACAAAATGTCTTCCGAATGCAGCCTTAATTTTCAGAGTAGCATTTTTTTTAAAATTCAGGCTAAAAAAACTTGTCTATGAGATGCAATGCAGGAAATGAGAATTGGATTGCTGGTAAACACAACAATGTAGTATTTTGGCTCTTAAGCTGAACACGGTTATTCAACCATGCAGTAAAGTCTTGTAAGTGAATGTGAATGTCTCAAGTTTTTGAGTGTAGCTGAGGGGTGCAGGGGGCATTTCCTGCATCACCATTTAGAATTTATATGCAAAGTACACAATATATTAGGTTTAATCACTTTAAAACAAATGCTTGGAATTTTTCTTGATGAATTTTTGACTTATGAGGTATAATCAGGTCCCTTGTTCACCCCGCTGTGGGAGCCCTGGGCCCAAACATTAACAAAATGAAATTATGTAGTGACCTTGGTTATTAGCCGTGCTAACGGCATGGCTTTATGGATGGTGATGTCACCCTGCCACTTTGGTCCTGAATGAAATAACTCTACAACTATTGAATGGACTGATGAAATTTTGCACAGACATTCATGGTCTTCTGTGGATTAATTATAGTAGCTTTGGTGAACTTCTGACCTTTCTAGTGCCAATATGAGGAAAAAATGTGTGTTTATCTAATACACTGGTTTAAGACCAAATATCTGCAAAACTAATGACATTCCCATCAGCCACAGCTGCATGGGTGATTCTAGGATCAGACCTTTTGCGGGCTCAGCCCCTGAAGAGAATGTGACATATATCAATTTATTATGTTTATTATAGTGTTAGTATTATAGTATAGTATTTATAATGTAATAAGACGTAACTTGAACCTTACTGCTTTGCTGGGAATTTCTTTTCGTAAATCCATCTGTGGAAAGAGAACACACAGTAGCACAATGTAAGTTCTACTTAGAGCTAGAAAATACAAATGGTAGTTAAAATAATAAAAGATATCAATACTATTGATAAAAGTAATAAAAATTATAGCTATAATAATGAAAATTATAATAATGACAGGACTGGGAGCTGCCAGTGAGGCCACTTGTTTCAGCTGGGGCAAGCCAGTATGAGCTGAAGTGCTCACTCAGTGCAGTAAGATGAGAGGTGGCTACCTTATGTTCATTGTATGTCATGTTCTACATGCCAGCTTCATGACTTCATCCCCTATGATGCCTGAACTAGGGGATATAGAGCTTTAAAGAAGCTTCTCAGTCCATGACAATAACCTCCAGGAAATGTGGGACGGGACGTAAACTTGCAGATGTTCGTCCCCATGGATTTTCACATGTGCTTAGAACAGTGCGTACTTGCTACTAAAATCCCAGTTTTTAACAAGATGGTCTTGCAGGCTGTGCCATGATGCTGTTTTACTTCAATGTCTGTTCCCCGCTTACCAATTCCCAAAGTGCTGCAGAACTTCTCTAAACACCACAGATCATGACGACTGTTCGTGGAACATATTTTTTAGGTGAAAGTACCACCATCCTGGCAAAGAAGATTTTGTTAAATTTTGTTGTATTATTCATGAAATATGCATTAAAAATCAGAAATGCTGGGCATTTTGATTTTGATGACAAAATATTTGGAAGATAAATGCAGTGAATTTCTCTGTAATAAGTGCTTTCAGCACACTTTGCATTATGCGACGTTTTAACACATTCAGACCACAGTTAATTATTTCTCTGATGCCGAAGCCTTTTAAATATTTCTTACTGAAGATGCAATTCAGATGGAAAGCCTTGAGATTCCTCAGTGACTTCATGCTGTGCTCACAGGCTGGAAAGTATGTTGTTTGCGTCTATCATATTTGTGATTACTTGAGAGTGCAATGCACAATCAAACTATCCCTTTTCTACACTTACTTTGTTCAGGGCTGCAAGGGAGGCAGCTGGAGACTGCGGCTTCACAAAGTTACAGTTTGTCAAATCAAAAAGCTTTATTTAACAGCTGGACTCACTGGTTGCTGCTGGGTCAGCCTCTTCAGATCATTCTGAAGAGGCTGATCTGTCCAGGGTATCAAAATTATGTTTCTAAACTCATGCATTTCTTGACATATGCAGCCCCAGAATGGTTTCCCTGAGGAACTGCAGAAAAGCCACAAACATGACAGCTACACATTTTTATTTCTCCTGATCACCAGACTATATGGAATCTCTTATTAACACATCTTCAAATAATATTTCATGTTCTTTACTCCTTCAGTCTTTAACTTTTCAACATGAAATTAAAATATGGGGAGTACACAAACATATCCATTAGTTGTGGAATCATTCATAGATTTTTCCCAATTTCTGTCTCTTTTTTCTCTGCAGGCAGGCTATTTCTCTCCCACTTGCATTCATTTAATAAAAAATGTGTCTTTTGCATGATACATTTGGACAACCAGCAGAGTTCCTATTGATGATTTTTTTGGGAGATCTCAGCTCCCAGACTCAAAGTAAGTTCATCCTTAGCTTTTCTCCAAATAAACAAGTTGGTTCTTATTTCCATATCGACCGCCGATTGTTGCAGATGTTTACACAAATATGGATGTACAACTGAACAGAACAAAGAGTTCTCCAAAGCAGAGCCTGGAAGACCTTTAAACATCAATGTTCAAATACAGTTTTTCTATTATGTTAAACCAAAGCTCGTTAAAATATTTTCTTCAGTTTGCTGTTTTTGTTGTCACGTTTGCCTACACGCTACCCTACAGATAGCAACACATTCAACACATTTTCAATCAGATATCTTTTGATTTCCTTGCTAATACCGACTCTGGTAAATGAAGATGTGGAAGTGACCAAAGCACAGCTATTTTTCTGTTGTTGGCTACAAGAACACAGCACAAAACTCTTCATCTACTCCCACCATCTGAGGAAGTGATGACTCAGTGGATTAACTTTATGTTTGATGGAACTGTCCTCTCAACAACAGGAAAACTCTTATGTCTGCGCTAACCACTACTTCAGACTGCTTTCTCACCAAGAGCCATTGACCTTACAGGACTTGCTTCAAAACTGAAGCTCAAGGATGGATCAATACTGACTTCAAACTTGGAAATTTTAAGTTTCGCCATTTTTATATTTATTTTGCTGGTTAGCCTGTTGAACTTGGCGTTAGCCCGTTCCTCACCTAATGCGGCTATAGCGTCTGTTGCACACATGCTGTGGCAATGGTGGAGCATTAAATATGGAGAGGGACAGCCAAGAGAAACGGTGTGAACGTTAAGCCTAATTTGAAGCCAATTATCAGAGTAGTACAGGGCTGTACAGTGTTGGAGCCCTAGGCAAGAGCTAACTCATTACTGCAGTGTGTAAAACATACAATTTCAAAGCATGTATAGATGAAAGCCATGTCAATAATCATGGTCATTAATGAATAATTATGATTAGCATACTTGCCAACCTCCAGACATCATAACCTAAATTGGGAGGCCAAACCAAACCTGGTATCTGGGAATGTTCCCCCCAGAAACTGTGTGTCAACCCAGAGACAGTTTTCTCGCATTTTATCGAATATATGGGTTAAATTTTAAGCATTAAAGACTTAATTTCCCGCATTCTGGTGAAGATTTCGACACCAATTTGTGTCTTTTCTGAATCACTGGAGGAAATGTCTTCTTTTATTGAAAGGGAAACACAAAATTCAGGTGGCAAGTGACAATTCAAAATAAGAAATCGTAGGTTTGATTTAAAAACAGGTTTTTCACATTGCACAGTGCCCCTTCAAAAGTGCAATACAAGCTCAGCTGGCTTACTGGTGGTTTACATGTATCGTATGAAAGTTGCAACATGAATCTGTACTTGTGGTCATGTGAAGTATCTACTGCTACACACACACACACACACACACACACACACACACACACACACACACACACACACACACACACACACACACACA
>JAPMOB010226913.1:0-11271 GCA_029875015.1 Lepomis gibbosus
ATTGCGCGCAACCGCTCACGCACTATAGGCGTATCCAAACACGAGCATATTGACAACACAAAATAACAACTGATTCTGTCGGAAATCTGTCGCAATGACCTCAGGGGTCAGAGTGGTCAAAGAAAATTAAAACAGCTGTTCCCTTTTTATTTATTAGCTTGGTTTTATTTTAAATTTAGCCACTAGTTTTATCTTGTGTTACAATCATGGCTAACATATGCTATTTCTAATCGTTTTAAATTTTTATTTTATTTCTGGAAATCAACTTGCGACACCCCCTCTCTGGCTCGCGACCCCCCTGTTGGTCCCGACCCAACAGGGGGAATCACTGCTTTAGTACAGTACACAAAATTTTGTTTGCTCGTTATTGTGTCATCATTTCTTGTCAGCATTTTAAATTTTGGGGGGAAAAATATAAAACTTAATATTAGCTAATTTTTAGCTAAAATCTATTTAGATTACGCAGTATCAAATTAACCAGTGCGCATAAATCATTAAGAAATATGGTTATTAACACCCATCAAAAATGTAATTAAACACTGCAATACATATTTGCGCAAGACAATGTTTTGTTAAAAGGCCGATGAAAGTAGAAACGAATCCACATTATTACATTTTCATGCAGCTCAAAGTTCCCGTGTGAGGTTGTACACATTCCGAGGAGTCCTTGAATGCGGCATTGCCTAGCAACAGCGCAGTTTACTTTCTCCGTCTGTGTCCTCAGCGAAAACTTTTAGCCAACTTTCTCTGACAAAATGCCCAAAAAGAAGGATAAGAAAAGCGGCGACAAACAAGATGAAGTCAAGAAAACATTGAAATATGAGAGTTCGGCGACTGCTGCAGATAAAACTGCTTCAGACGACAAAGAAAAGGATTTATACCTGATTCAAATACGATATTTGAACGAGCAGTTGGAGAGGTGAGGCTGTTTCACAAGTTAACTTAGTTTACTGCGAATGATGTGATAATATGTTTATATAACTAAATACTTTGTAGATCATTTTGTTGGTCTCGTTTTTCACAATTAAGTAGGATCAAATGTAAAAAAAAATCACTTCAGTGCAACTTCTAAGTTACGTGATTTGCATTGTGCTTTCGTGTTAGCTGTTAACTTAGTCATTTGTTTGTGAAGATACCTAACGTAAAATATTAAATGTAATTTTAAGATATTTTACTTCAGTATTTCCAATTTACTTTACTTCTTCTCCACGACCTTTCAATACCTTATTGAACAGCTGTAGTTAGCTAAGATAGTTACTTTTCAGTTTATAACGTTACAATAAAATTACTTGTCATTGACAGTATAAATAATCTAAACCATCTAAAAATAAGATACATAATAATATAATTCACACAGGGGCCATGTTTCTGTACTATGAGTACTTCAACTTTTAATATATTTAGCTGACAATAATTCTGCACATCTAGTTGTGGCGTATTTTTCCATTGTGGAATTACTTTACTTAATAATGTTGTCTGGCTTTTAAAGCCTAGACTTAGATGTTCCTCTGCTCTGGTGGCCGCAGAAAAAAAAAGTTACTTCTTAAAAATTATCTTGAATTTCCGTAGGGCAAACTCCAAATATAGGGACCTAGAATTATCCCTATGTTGAAGTGAAAGTATGTGGACGTCAGACCACCTTCAATCACAATTCAATGGGCTGCACCTACAGCTTTTGATGACACCTAGTTCTTGTTCCTACTAAGGTTGAGTGCACTTATTGTAAGTCACTTTGGACAAAAGCATCTGCCAAGTGTAATTCCCACTGGCTAAAAAATGAACCATTATACAGCATGTAACTATACTTTTGTGAGGCAGCAATGTGGTGTGTGGCATCCACTTTTCCAGAAGAAGATACACATCTCCCCATTGTACATACAGAGACAGAGATACACAGAAATAGAGAAGACTAATATTATCCCTAACACTTGGGCCTGCTTGACCTTCTTCCTCCTCCAGATATCAGCTGAAATATGATCAACTAGAGAGGCAGAAGAAGGACTTAACCTCTCAGTACAGTTCACTGGAGACGCAGAAGAAGGACAGTGTTGAGTTTCTGAAACGCTGCTTGGAGGTCAAGGAGGACGAGGTGGACGAGCTGACAGAGCTCATGAAGAGTCAGCGGCAGGCTGCCAATAAGGACAGAGACGCCCTGCAGCTGGAGCACAGTCGACTGAGTCAAGAGCTTCAAGAACGGATTGAAGAGCTCACTGCCGAAAACATGACACTTGGTGAGACAGAATATCTGCATAGCTTAAAAAAGGGTTGAGTTCAGCTCTTACTGTAGCATGTTGAAGGTGACATAAAACAATTTTGAGACAGTAACAAGTAATTACTTGAGAAGCTAAAGCCGTGCCAAAGAACAGTGTTTTTCCCACAGCGTGACATTGTCCCATCTGCCACCCTGTTGGAAATTAAAAATTTCAGTTATGGGACTCAGACACCTATTAAAATACATCCTGAAATATAAGCTAATTTACACAGAAAACACATTACATTTTAGTAGACAGAAATGTTTATTTATATACACCTGAGTGTGAGATGAATTTTTGTAAAACTTTTAAACACTGACATTAAAGCTATGAATTATGGCAACAATTTACCTCTTCACTACATTGGCGGTAATTGGTTTCATTGAATTTGAAACACATTGTAACAACTGTACATTCAATAATCATGGCAACAAACCAGATGGCTGAACAGTTTAGCATCCTCTGCACTGCATTTAACACAAACTGGCTGCAGAAACAAATGCACCGGCAGAAAGTGAAACCACTAAGGTTTATCTTCCTTCTCTCCTCTCTGCTTCTCCAAGCGGCTAAGCTTGCTAGTCTAGAGGAGTTTCAGAAGCAGAAGGAGCAGCTGATGTCAAACATGGAAACTCTGGAGAAGCAGCTGGCCAGTCAAAGGGAGGAACAGAAAGCTGCCATCCACAGCCTAGAGATGAAAGCACTGCTGGAAAAGAAGAGGTTGAAACTGCTGATATACTGACATTTTAGCCTACAAGTATAGCCTATCCTAGCTATTAAAAAAATAAAAAAAACTGACCATTTTGGCAGAAAGGTGCAGTGGTAGCATAAAAGACTATGTCACATGAGTTGCATTCAGTATTATTAATTACACTATGCCTAAATTATTTATTCTCCTCTGTCCTGTTCCCCAACAAAAAAGGATGGAGAAAGAGATGGAGAGCCACATGGCGTCTATGGCGGCAGAGGTGCAGCACCTGGTGGACCAGAAGGTCCCTGAGGCGACCAGGTTGGCCCTTCAGGAGAACACAGAGGTTAAGGTTCAGTTCAGCCAGCTGTCAGAGCAGGTACAGGTCCTAATGGGGGAGAACTCTTCCCTGCGGGACCGTAAGAGTCGGCTCAGTGTGGATGTGGACATCCTGGAGCAAATGCTCAGTGAGACGTCCCGCAAGAGCTGCATCCGCAAGAAGGTAAGAGGAAGACTTTATGAATATGTTTTTACACCATTAAAAATATATTCTACTCATTGATCAGATCGGATCCATTTGGTGTTGATGTTTGCATACATGAGTTGTAAGTGTTATGAATGACCTCGTAATTGTAAGATCTATTTAACTAAAGTATCAACGTAAGGTATCTGTAGATTCTTATTGTGTATTGTGCTATGTTGAAAAATATTTTTAAACTTGGTGCTATTAGTATATTGTTCTTACTGTTCACACAGAACTACATTTTCCTGATGATTTAAAATAACAGTGATTAACTGATGTGGCTGAATGTATTGTGAAACAATCATCAAGGCCAGAAGCTGTGAGCTGTTTCCCATTTACAAGTAGGTTCTCTGAAAGGATCCTGTTTCTTCACTACTACTGGCCATATAGCCATGATAGTTTGCTGTGTGGATATTTATGTTTCCCAGAGGATGATTCCTTGACTAACAATTGTCAAGCCTGAAAACCCAATTTATCAGTATTGTGCTGCAGATACTCATATTCTGAAGATAATTAATCTTTATGTTTTTGGTGACTCCTGAACTATTTCATTAACTAAAAAACTGGACATCTTCTCTCCATCAGGTGGTGGAGCAGCTTACAGAAAAATGTCAGCAGTTGCAGGCAGAGCTGAAACACTGTCGGCAAGAACTCGAGCAGCTTCAGACCAAACACACAGGAGTCCTGGCTGAGATGAAGGCACTCAGGTCAAAGTTTACTCTGTCTCTACTGTCCGCAGCACTGACTCATGTTTGATCCATTTATTTAAGTGTTCCAAGAATATCTCAGTAGGCTTTATAGACAACAAAACAAAACAAACCCACAGTTTTTTATTTTAAACTGGCAGCACAACTCTTAGGCTGCTGCTGTCAGTAGATTCAGTTATCATTCATACACATTTAAATTATTATCTTTAATTGTAGTAGTAAAAGTAAAAGACTAAGGAGACCACACAAAAAGATGGAAGAGGATGCGGAATAGCAATAAAACAATTATAAGTCAAATGTCATAAAAAAGTTTCCAACTACAGATGTACAACAAATATAATAAAAAATAAATAAATAAAATAATAACTGAAGACTGAATAAAAAAAGATGATAAAGGAATTAAAGGAATACCAGGAGATACTAACAAACAAACAAAAAAGAGCCATATATTATCAAATTGGCCTAGTAGCACAATTAAGTGCTATTAAGTTAGTGAAATTAAAAGTAACGTACAAACGTTTAGAACTAAAATAACTAGAAATATACCTTTTTGCACACACAAACACTTGGAACAATAAAGAAAAGGCTAGAGCATACAGGAACACTGAAGCCCACTCTGACCTAGGACTTCATTGAATGCAGGTGACTGCAGCTCTGGGTAGATACAGTAACTTAGTGTAATTTCATTTTTAACAGTAAGTTTTGACAAGAAAAACAGACTTTAAAAAGTTAAAGGTGAAAGGTGACTATCAGTGACAGTTTATGGAAGTTTTTAATCTGACGTACCAACTACAGACCATCTGCAAAAAAAGACAGACGGCATCAAACTGTGATTTTCAGGCATGACAACCAAAATTAGTTTGGACAACATCAGGGAATTAAAGTCTGAATTTAGCAATACATTAACTACAAGACAGGCTTAAATCATGGTACTGGAAGTAAGCACATTAGTAATAAGAACTGATTGCATTTTAGTGACGTCTATGGTTCAGAAGTTGCAAAGAACATCTATGGGGAAATGCCATTAAAGTGGCTCAGGGGGCATCCAGATTTACACCAGAGACCTCTTGATGTGCAGTCAAACACACGGTGAATACAGTGTCACTGTCAGTGTTGTGTTTTCAGACAGGACGGGTCCTCGCTATCTGAGCAGTGCAGCAAATACAGAGCTGAGGCTAGTCAGCTGGAGGCGGAGCTACAAGAGGAAAGGAGGAGGAGGAGCAGGATGAAGAGCGTCATGCAAGAAGCAGCAGTCGCTCTCAGACAAGCCCTGATGGTAAAGCAAACTAAGTCCTGACCCTGAACACCCCATGTCAGGTACATCATACATGTCATACAGCTAGGAAGTGGTTGATGCACAACAGGGAACATGTTTTTATTCAGGGTTTGTTGTTTATGCACACAGATTAGGGTTTGATGTTGATTCCAGTGGTGCTGGGGAATACTCTGGTATCCTGGTATTTTTGAATCAGATAGAGTCTCAGGAAGACTTCTGTGAATTTTTTAAATCTCTGAAACCTTGCTAGTCACTGATGGTGATGCAGCAGGTGTTGAGGATGGCAGTGTATCAGCTTTACTTGCAGTGCTAGGAGACATTCCAGTTATTCCTCCATTAGCTGAAAATATGGACTACAAATGGGGAGGTTATTATTAATTCTCAATATCAAAAAGACTTTTTCTACTCGGTAAGAGTTAACACGTCTGTTTTAAACAACATGATTCATATTGTCAAACCAGATGAATTGCTAAGCAATACATAGCATTTTTACCACTAAGCTGTAAGAACTTATTAAACCCAAATAACACAGATATGTATGTTTGTCAATCATATATAACTTAGGTATTTTTCAACCTTCACTATATTGTCCTATGTTTTTGTGTCTGACCTGGATACCTTTTTTTAAATTGGCTGCAGTGAAACAGCTGTGGCATAATCCTTGTGGGCAATTGTGCTCCGTCAAAGTATGTCCACTAAAGTGCTTGTTTTTGCCACAGACAGGCTCAGATTATTATTAAGTGTCTGACAACATTAAGCAAAGGATTCCTACAGAGGGACTTTTTTGGGGCGTTTTTAACACTTTAAAACACCACACATCAACACAAACATACAAAAACAACAAAGTCACAAACTCCTGTGTTCTGCGAGGTGAAATTATTATTAATTATGGAGTCTGGTGGCTTTGGCGAGAGCGATATAGCAACTGTTTCTGGTTAAACAACTTGAATCCTGCTCCTACCCTACCCTGATGCTGGCTCTGTTTGCTGCAGGAGGCACCCACTGAGCAGAACTCAGAGGTGGTCCTCCAGTGGAAGCCACTGATGCAGAAGCTGCTGGTAGTCTTGGACGGACCCACACTCACCAACTCCACTGCTGAGAACAACCATCGAAATGAACGGCAGACCTCTGACCCTGCAGCAGCCAGGTCATAAAATCACTCTCTCAGTGGATAATGTCTGTTGTTGCTCTTTGATCTGCATTGTGCACCACACTGTGAGACTATAGTGTCCATTGACTACATATAGAAATAATCTGACTTTAATATGCTAGATGGCATGTTTAAGTGCTTCTCTTTGTGAGAGGTTTTGATAACCCAAATGCAACAAAGAAAATGTCTTAGCAGATTGAAAGAAAAAAAGAGCACTCCTGCTTTGTCACCATTGAGGTGTTTTTTGTGTCTGTACAGAGCAGGGACCCTGAATCCAGAGTTGAGTTTCCAGTTTGAGCTGGCCCGCTACAGACCAGGTGATCTCGGCTTTGTACCCCGTCCCACACTGAAACATAAACTCTCCAGGGCTGGAGCTGGGTCCGGCAGAACCCATGTGCCTCTGCACAGGTTTGTTTGGACCCTGAAATACACCTTCTTGGTCTGCAGGGGGCAGTGTTGTTTGTGAAAGATCTTTTTCAGTTTCCTTTATGAGCACAGTTTACTTAAAAACAGAAAAATGTCTTGTAGAAACAGAAAATTATAGTGCAAGAACTGTTAACAGGTTCTGGTGGAAAGAATAAAGCACTTATGTTACATGTAGGATTACTTAGGGTGCTTTTCCTCCAAAAGTAGATACTTTTGGTGGAAAGCGGGGAAACAATGGGCCTAATACAAGAACATTTTCATATTCTTATCTGAACTTTCCTGTAGTTTTTTTTGTCAGATTCAGTTTGTAAATGACTTGCATAAACATGATGACTGCCTTCTATGCGTTCATGAAAACTGTAAATTAGCACAATTAACATCCCAATAATACCAAATAAGGTTGCCCATCCTGCCCCATGTCAGGAAGTGTTCATTCATGAAAATTACATTGAAGAGTAAAAAGAACACGAGTTTGGAGATCCTGCTTGCAGTGATCCATAAAGGAAATTCTATTATTTTTAACAGCAGCCTCAGTGAAAGGGACTAAGTTTGGATCGGTGCATCTCTCTGCGGAGCGGCAGCTCTAAACAAGTTTCACATGTGCAGAAGCACAGCCCGTGGTAATCATCTGTCTCTGCTAACATGTCAGCATGGTGTCACTCTCCTCTAAGGGCCTGACATCCAAAAGATTCACTTCCAGCTGACCTTACTATATACAAGAGAGACAAATTAACCTTAATTTAGTGTGTTATTTATGTCGCTTTGCAGATTTTTATCACTCTTAAGTCAATTCTTACCAGAGTTCTTATGAGTAATTCTGAGAAGCTTGATAAATACGGGCCCAAGTCACATTTTATGCAAAAATCGAGGTAATACCAAGGGGTTCACATACTTTTCCCTGCGACTGTATACGTTTATAACACTTATTTTACTGCTGTTGCTCTTTCCATCCCTCAGGAAGCCGTCCAGTCAGAAAACAGCCATTGACAGTCCCCATTGACCTGACTGACTCAGCGGTCGGATTTCTGACCTCCAGAAACTCTTTCACTAAAACCAAGTAACAGTAACTAACCTCACTTCCTACTCATGTTGCAGAAAAACCTTAGCCGATGTAACTTTGTTGCTACAAGTAACAAATAATGATAAACACTTACTGATGCAGTACAGTTTAATAACATCTGGTAACGCCAGACTGTGAAAGGGTGTAATCTCTGAAATTCAGCTTTCATTTATCATAAATTAATGTGCTATTTCTTCATTCACAAAAAAACATGCACAGTATCATTTCAGCCACTGGGGGTCCCTTATGCAAAACTAAAAGTAGTTTGATGACTTGACGTAGCATGCGGTCATGGTAGTTGTTGAACCACACCATTAACTTGATTAAAATAAGCATTTCTCTGGTTTGAAAATTGTTGGGAGCATCTGGGATAATGTAAGTACACAACTCAAACACTGACTTGTACTGTAGATTTATGAATATCAACCGGCTGTGAATCACAAGTTTGTTTGAAGCCTTCATTAAAAGAAAATTGAATCATTACTGAGGAAAGCTGTAGCTGGTTTATCTTTGACTTTTGAATTGATTGATGTTGTTTGGCTAGTTACATTTTCTTTTTGTTTTGGGGCCAGTAGGTTGGGAACTCTGGGTGAAATGCTACGTTTTTTGTATCATTTTGTTTTTGACAGAAATTGTTTCTTTCGATGCATATTCACTTGTGAACATTTGTTCATTTAATGTTCTGTGTTCTCCAGAGTGTGATATGGTCTGAAAACATCACCTAGCATGTGTTCAATGTTAAGTGATGATCCCCGGTCCTCCTTGGTAGAGTCCATATGATCGGTGTATCTGGATGGGTGTCTCATGTTGTGATGCTTAGTTTGCAAAATGTTTATCGAATAGCTTCTCTTCCTTTGCTAAGCATGTATGGAGAAGCATTTAGAAACCCAGCAGTCACAGAAGAGACTGAAAACTATAGATGAAACAAAATATCTTAAAAGGCCTAAAAAGTCTCTACAGAGCGTGTTTCGTCACTACACTGAATATGTACCAACAACAAGTAATGCTTGTAATAGTAGTAGTGTTGACTGGTAAGAAAAGAGGACAAATTGAGCAGAGTGTCGGCAACCGTACTTTCTACTGCGTGCTCACAAATGGAGGGTGACCTGTGCATTCATGTGGTGTCAGAATGTCTTTTTTTCCCTCCTTCTTAAATCTTTGTTGCAAAAAGAGAAATAAAGTGTACATGGGACACAAAGATGTATTCAGAACTGTGATTCGTGCATAAAAACGTATTGCATATACATATTTTTCAAACATTTAACTTCTAATGAGGTTCTAATAACAGTTTGCTGTCCATGTAGAGTGAACTAGATGTTTGCAAGTTGTTTATATGCTCTGATAATGCGAATCCAACACATCTTTGTAGTGTCCATGTTGATTCCACATTCAGACTTAAGAGCACATGAACACACACTGAAGACTTCACAACTCAGCAAATGGGACCACCCGAGAAGCATGTGAACGCACAGTCTCGCTGGTTGCAATTCGCAAATTTTACCACTAGATGCCACTAAAACTTGCACACTGAACCTTTAAGCTTTGTGGGTCATCAATGAAGATGGGACACTGACATATTCTTTAACTGGTGTTTATTGTTATATGGCAAAGTCACAGGCACTTCAATTCTCATTTGAGGATGAAAGTCAGTACCTTGATGAATACTAGAGGACAGAGCTTATATTACACATGAGACATGGACACACAAGGAAAGAAACTTGACACAAAGACAAAAGGGAGAATAACTAAACTAATGACCACCGTATGTACAATGAAATACATATCTGCATTAAAAACTAGACTTTGATAAATATAGAACTTCATGGGTTGTTAAGTAGTAATAGGAAATATTCAAAATACTGTGATTCTTCTTTTTAAATAGATACAAAGGATTTGTATAAAAGTACAATTTCTCCAGTCTAGACTACGTCTAGTTGTACATGTACTGTAGAGCTGGGCGTATGTGAGAGACCGGGATGTTGAGGCAAGCAATATATACAGGAAATATTTCCTCTAACATGTGGGTGGATTGTCCTCCATCTGCATACTCTTGATGAAGGGGGGGGGGGATTAAAAATGAAGATGTTTTGGTGCTCTTGAATGATCAACATTGAGCTTTAGAAATAATTTTAGTAAAAAGGTTGTCAAATTGCAAAAAAAAAAAAAAATGAAAGAAATGAGAAAAAAGGCATTTAGAATTTTATGTTTGTGTTGGTTTGCTGATTGAGACACAGAATCTGATGGGACTTGAGGCACCGGCTGGTTACATTCATATTCAAAGGGCACTTTAGGCTCCTTATGGAAGCATGGGTGCACATAAATAAAAAACATTTCCAGAAATCTCGGTTGGTTGGTTGGGATTAAGTCCCTCATCCAGCTGTGGGTAAGGCATCGTTCAGCATAAACCAATAGCAGCGCAGGGTTTGTAGGGAGAGGCGGGCCCTCTAATCAAACATGCCCCTCCGAGTGGGACTTGGTGACATCTTTCTGCCGAGCCGAGGGGTCCCCTAGAATACAGATGTACACAAACACACGTGTAAAATACCTCATGTAACAGTTAACATGTAAATGGACGTGAAACCAGAAGAACGGGGGGGGGGGCTTAAACTGGAGGGAGAAACGAGGACGTACCGGTGACTGGGCTTTGGAGAAGTTGACATGTGCATAAAGCAGCACTGCAATGTCCTTATGTCCTGCTTCCAGAGCGATGGACAGGGCGTTGCTCTCATCCTGAAAGAAGACGACAAGGATAAAGCAAAAGAATAAAAGATCAGGGAGAAACACTGAAAATAAAAACCTGTCAGGCAGCAATCAGTCAGTATTCAGTGAACAAATGTTATACCCAGATCCAAAGATTTCTGTAACATTTTTACAATTTAAGGTTTTAGTGTTCACCAAATAAATTCATGGATTGATTATCATGACTTATTTCAGGTCAGTAATGCTCTGTTAGTATCAGCCCTGAAGAAGTATTCAGATCCTTTACTTAAGTAAAAGTACTAATACAACACTTTTTTTAAAAACTGCATTTAAGTAAAAGTATCTAAGTATAATCACAAAAATATACTTAAAGTATTAATAGTAAAAGTACCTAAAGCAGTAAACTGTGACTGTATTATTATTTATCCTCAATAGATTACATTATTCGTCATGTATAATGTTAAAGGAGGAATTTATGGTGTAGTAGTTTGA
>JAPMOB010226915.1:0-24824 GCA_029875015.1 Lepomis gibbosus
ACACCTGTCTGTTCTACTCATTTCAACTGACTTGTGAAAACTGCTCAAAAAATCCAAATTCTTTGACATATAGCATTTTTTTTAACAGTAACGCAAATAGTTACTTTCCCTTGTAACGAGTTACTTTTATTGTAGTGTAATTCAGTTACTAACTCAGTTACTTTTTGGAACAAGTAGTGAGTAACTATAACTAATTACTTTTTTAAAGTAACGTTCCCAACACTGTAAATCATCAATTAAAATGCAGAACATCATGCTTTCTTACAGTAGAATTTGCCTAAATCACAGAGTAAAGACCAATAAACAACAAACTTTGCTTTATACTTCAGTCATTTACTAAAGATAAAGATTTTGCAGAATTGTGCAGATCAGTTTGTGACAGTGTTAAACATTAATTGAATCTAATGTCATGTAGATATCTTGTTAATGTCTTGCTTTATTACTTTTTTGCATGTGGGAAAAATCAGCTTCCTTTATATACTGTAAAATTCTAACCAATTCTATCCACCTTTTTACTTACTGTTCATTACAGTCACTTCCTCTTCAGGCAATTAGCCAATGTCACACAGTTATATAGCCAATGAATCTCAGTACGGTACTTTTGTTAGCTTTATTTTGCTGTAACTAAGACAAAGATTATATGTGCACAATTACACGCTGACCTTGTTAAGTCCTTGCACATCACTTTTTCGCTGTCTTACAACAAATTGTTGTTTTTATTGGTGTACAATGTATGTACTGCAGCGTAAGATATATTCATATCCTTCTATTGGTTGTATAGGCCAGGAAATAAGGTTTAGAGTGGTGTTGCAAGTCATGCACACGGTTGTTCTGCCTCATTTTTAATTTGAGCTTATCAATATAATGTCAATCCAATTCATCAAAGTCTTGTGCATTTAAGCAGTGTCAACTGTCAATAGAGAATTACTGGCTCCCTGAAGTCAATACTTTAAATGAAGAGGCTTTTTATTATAAGGTCTTAATATTGCATGATATTCCTGCACACTCTGAATGTTTGTTTCTGAGTATTTTAAAAACACATGAGACAAACCATATTGCGGTTTAGCTAATGAGTTATTAACGCTTAATGGATGCATTGCATGTGCCCCTTTAATAAAGCATAACGGTACTCTGGCCTCTTAAAGACCGCTTGGTTTTCTCACTGCTTTGTTAGCATGAACAGCAGGTTTTTCCCCTCAAACAGTGGTAGGCTAATATTGCCAAGTAACTGTCAGCAAATATTGGCAGCTTGATTGCTTTGACAGCCTCTTGCTTGTTCGTTCTTTCTGTGGTGCTCCCTCACCCCTTTTCAAACGTGTTTAGGTGTGCTTACCAAATGAGGTAGAGTGGGAGAGATACATTTAGGATTTGAACTTGCAGGGAGGGGAAGAGTCTTGTTTGCACAAATACCATGGAAGACAGAAAGGGAGGGGGCCTTAAACAAAAAAACAGCGTCTTTAGATTTGCATTTTGTTATCGCAGTAGTGTCAATGCTGTGACTGTGACACAGAGAAGACAACGAAAATCTAAGCACAGACATCCTTAAATTCAGCTTGCCAGATGGGATGTTTTTTTCCAAGCACTCAAGTCAAATTTCAATCCTTGGTGAAATCTACCTTTTGTTGGAGGGGTCCCGTTATTGAAAATTAATGAATACCCTTCAGCCAGTCAGAATAGCATATTCACCTAGGTCATGTTATAATGTAAAATATGTTCTACAATCAATGCATATGCACACTGCAATAACTGTAATGAAAATGAAGATAATAGTTCAGTCTGGAATGAAGATGGTCTTCAGATAGCTGCCGGACCAGATCCTATCATCATTATGACACCTGCGAGACAGTGAGATTGAGGGAATACAGTTGAAATAGATTTAGAGAGACAGAGAAAAGGAGAAAGGGAATATGAGAAGGGGAAAAAGGGAGATCTACAGCATTGGCATTATTGTTAAATACATACAATCACAGACAGAAAAATGCCCAAAGACCTGCTGGAGTGGCAGTACTTGACTCACCACTCTTATACCCCTCCATCCCTCCAGAATCATTTCATAGCGGGTGTACTAGTGCATAAAGTCTTCCATGGCTGAGACCTGACAGCCTCAGATGCCAAAAATCCATCTTCCAATGCAATTTAGCACAGAGGGAGCTGGGAAGATGGGGAAATTATACAGGACTCGAGTCAGAGTTTTAAGGTAGCTGTGGAGGCCTACAGACACATTTGAAATGATGACAGGTTGCAAGAATCTGACAAGTCAAAAGTTAGTGACTCCAAAAATAAAATTTCAGTCACTTTCTTCAGACCCTTGTGACAAGGCGAAGTATTGAGGCGCTGTCGCGCTCCTTGTCTTTGTTTCCATATGGGCTCAAGATAACTAGCCGCCCAACCAATTTTCCTCTGAAACCTTCTCATTTCTCACCTCAACTGAGGAAAATGACAGAGATAAAGTAATGCCAATTGTTGAAATTGACTCAGTGGAATGGAATCTTATTGTCTACAGTGTGAGTGAATTATGAAAAAGAAACTGCATGAGTTTTGTGGATGCATCTTTCCAAATGACAATGTGTTTTACTGCTCTGCATTTCACAAGGTTTGGTTTGGTGCAAGCTTTTCTCTTGTTTGAATGCAATTACAAAATTGGAAGTACAATGCTCAGAAATTTCCAGACACTTACATCTATTCATGAATAATACCCCATTGTACTTCTACTGCTGAAGAAACTTAAAGGTTTCACAAACATTTACTGTCACTGGAGCAGTGAAAGAGGTCCTTATTATGATTATATTGGAAAGTCAGTCTGGAAATACATTTTACTAAGACTATTAATCTTCAAACCCAAATGATGTCATTTAAATTAAAATTCTCTCTCCCTGTACAGGGTCACTACACACATACTTCTGAATTCAGCAGAAGTCAGTTATTCAAGTGATAGCGCTATCTGCAGATTTCTTCTACAGATAATCACATACATTTTCTCATGAATTACAGAACAAAAGATGCTTCAGAATTTCGGATCTTGCCTCATAATCATCACGTTTAGAACGCTATCTACAGTATTAGTAAGGTAATCTATGCGATTGTGGTCTGTACATTCATGGCTACTGAAGTGCTAGCAGCTAATGCATCATGATTTTCATGTATAACAGGAACTGTAGTGCTAAACATAAAAACATGCATATCTTGAAAAGTAATGTGAAAAAGAAGTACAACAGGAGTGACAAAATCCATTTTCTATCATCTACTATTACTATTTTTTTTACATTTCCAAGGCACACAATGTTCCTTCAGCATGGTTCTTATAGCTCTGGAACAGACATTCTCCTCTATCCATTTATATCCAGGTAGGTTATTTGCTGAGTTGATGTCATACAGGCAAAAAAAATCTCATGCAGTTTCATAGTGTGTATATGAAAAAAAATAATTAAAATATTCTAGAACATGTTTTAAACCACTGACATGTGACATGGCATATCTAAGCAACATCTGGCTACTCTATGTCATAAGTAGTATAGTGAAAACTCAAGCCTACATGAGGAAACTGTACGTGTAGAATTCTTCCAAACAATAAATTATTATATACATTGTGTTTTGTTGGCCTGAATTTTTTTTCAAAATAAGTTATGGGACAAAAAAAAAGTCAGTTAAGTTAGTCAGTCAAGTACAGTTTCTGTTATTAAATACACTGTTATACTATACCCTTCTAGACTGAATACCTTTAATTTCTTTGTGAGGTGGGAGGAAGCATTCTGCCAGCTTTGTTTCAATTTTTCAACATTTTCAAATGTGCTACTCATGAGAGATTGAGGAAGTTAACTGCTATTTTCTTATTTTTAAGATTTAAATCTATTTATGCCCTCTAAGAATCTTGATGAAATGTCTGCACATACATCTTTGTTGTTTGATCTGAGGAAAATATTTTAAATATTTACCCCAGTGAAAAGTTTTGAAGCGATCTCTTCATTAATTTAAAGTCTTGATGCCTAAAATACCAGTAGTTGAATACATTTTGGAAATTAAGCTAAATTTAATTTCTGAAAATTATGTTCATTGCAGACAGCAACATGGATGCTGGTGTGAGTCAAGGCAATTACTGCAGATCAGAGTCAGGAAAACACATCACTTCACAAAGTTGTGATAATGGCTGAACACAATTAGACTGGATATATCAATGATACAGCGTGGTGGTAAATAGATTACACAAAGCTGCTTAAAACAAATTGATTACCCTGAATGGCCATTAACTCGCCTTTCAATGGCTGATAATATTAACATAAAATGCTAGCGTTCCTTCTGGGGCTCAACGCAGCAATCTGTGAAAAGCCAAGTGTAATGTGGGCAAAGTGCTCTTGTCCCTCAGAGGAACAGATGACCCAACTGTCAGATGCCAAAATGCCAAAGGCTTGATTGACAGTCTTGTGTTAAACTGCATGTTTGAACTCATTAGCACATTAAGGCCTTGTTACATGAAGGACCCCCAGCCATTGTGTATTAATGTTGTACTCTTGATTCTTTCAACTTGTCAATCAACACAGCATCCTTGTGGGAATAATGTAATGGTAATTTGTTTTTGAAAAGACTTCAGAAAATGCTGTTATCCATTGATACTTGTATATCAGATATGTCATTTATATGCCAAAAAAACTCTATCGACATTATCCATTTAGATAAGCAGTACAAACGCATGCATTTGCATACATACTGTTCATGCATAAAGTGGTGTCTGTGCCCAGATAGACACATAGGCACATCACTCAAAAGTCACCATGGATTCTTTCTTTACAACAGCTGTAATTCCAGTCTCAATCATAGCACAGTGCTGAGAGCTCAACATCAGTCAAGTCCGCCCACTCCTATTCTCACATCTGTCACATCAAACAATCATGTTGAACTTTAGGGTTCAAAAAATCTTTAAAGCTTTGCTTCAAAAAAGGAGTACGGAACAGTAAGGGACATATAAACATGTGTTTGTGCCAGGCTTGTATTTGGTGACAAAAGGTTACCTCTGGGACGGAAGTGCAAAAATATACTGATCAATCCGCTCTGCAATGTGTAGACACTAATACCTTGGCACAGCACAGGTTACAAAGAGGGTTTGCTTTTCAAAGACAAGCGCTCGCATTTTCCTTTTTAAGTTTTGACTGTCACCATAATGCATCTTTCATAAAAGTGATTGACGTATGGTGTTATCATCCTCAGTGGCATTCTAAAGAGGGCTAGTGGCAGTCTCAATGCACTCTTCATTCTTAACTAACAGGGACAGCGCATGGCTGGAAGCTGTCGCCTCGTTGGTCCATGTTTGACAATGATGTATTTCTATCCCAACTGAATAGTGTTCAATAGCCAGCCTCAGTATATACTGTATACTGTGCATATGATAGCATGTTTTCTTTCTTTTTTTTAGATAATGTGCTCTCTGGCATCTTGTTTCATATGCGCAGCATGAAAATCCTACTTTTCTGTTGTGTGAGACCTTGCCCTGGTATTTTGTGCAATATGAAATATTCTCATGTCGATGATAGTCCTGAGGAGGATGCTTAGACAATTTAGTCCAGTGAGTGACAAGAAGATGCCCTTTAGCATAATGAGACTTTGACAATTAAATTCCACTCTGACACACTTTTCCACCCAGGTTATAAATAATTAATTTGAAGAAGTAAGCAGTCAAGAGAATGTCACATCTCATTTGGTTGCGCTGAACGACAATGACGAGACTGAGACATGCGGCTTACAGGATACTATTGAAAGGATAGATATCCTGTTCCACATTTACACAGGCATGTGAGTGAATCTCAGTAAGAGAAGTGATTTTCAAAGCAGGGATTTTATTTTGTTAATTCTCTTGGCTCACATTAAGTGTTTGTTAAAGTAAGCACACTCTCACTTTTTGAACTGTTAAATCAATGAGAATGAGTAAATATGCCACAGAGAATCTTAAAGGAAGCTTTTAGTAGTTTAGGGGAGATTGAATAGTAGAGGAGATACATGTCTGATTAAGTGTTGGACTGCTTAGTTATGAGTTTAGAGTTAAAAACACATTTTCAACATACTTTTATTATTCTTCATTCTGTTTTGATTTTGTTTTCCAAAACAGCATTTGACATCAGTTGACAAAAAACATAATCAAAATTCAAGAGTGAATATATATATATATAAACTTGTCTTATAAGGCTTGATGATAGAAGTTACTGACATGAAATCAAAAGCATATCAGATGCAAATGACACTAGTGTCTGTCACAGTGAATTTTCTCAGAGCAATTCCAACAATCAAACTTTGAAACAATCTCCTCCTGGCTGTAGACTGACTGTATTGAGCCTTAATATAGATGAACATCGGTCTAACCCTCCATTCAAACTCACTGTATGATGCAAGTCAATGCAAGTCAATATTTTACAGGATTTCACCGAAATTACCATGCATGTCTTACAGGGTCAACATACTCCAAAAATCCTGAGCTGTATATGCCAGTGTGAATGGCAGATTCTCCTTTCCACCCCTGCAATTTGGTGATGGAAATATATTCCTCTTTCAGGCTGACATGGAGTATCATACAGGTCATATCAGTCTTTTGATCAAGCAGCCATTAATAATCATGGGGCATGAAAAAACTAGACTTGCATATAGTCAGTCCCATTAATAAATGATAACTCTGATCCAATTAAAAGGCCTTGCAAAGGAGGGTTTCTCAGGATGTCCTCACAGAACATTTTTTGAAGGCACGCAGGCCTGTAAATAATCAAGCCCGGGGCGATCCAGCCCTCAGTACCCAGGAGATGCAGGCTGTGTCAACAGTGTGGCACTGTGCTGTCACCACATATCACTCCTGAGCCTTCTCACAGCCCTCAGCCGTGTGAAAACACCACATCCCTTATCTTTTCCCTCCTTACTATGCCGCCATGTTAGCCGTAGAGCATACACACCGGAGCCAACCAACTATACTATGTTAGAATTTTTCAAACACCCTGTTTGCCTGCTACATTTGGCTCCCTTCCTGTTGTGTTTTTTTATTGCTGTGCAAACAGAATACAGAGTTTTGAATTGGAGGATATTTCGCCAATATTGACTTGTCCCTCTATATTACCATTAATCCCTTCCAAATTTACAATAAAATGTGGAAATGTAATACTGTTACCAGTCACTCATGAATAAACACATTATTCTTACTCTATCTAAGCCACTATTCCTTCTGATATCCTTAAGAGCTTTAACTAGAACATAAGATTGTAACTGTTCTTGCATCATTGTTAAACAATTTTCTTATTCCATATTTTAGTGTTTAATGACTGCATCGGGCTCCACTTAGCTAACAGATATTGTCAACCACTGAATTTGTCACTGAAAATGTGTGACATTGTAGTTGTTTCTGGCCACGCTTTTGTTTGCATGTGCTGCACAGACTGATCCTTTAAAAGGAAATGCGGAGAGATATGTGGTCTTAGATGAAAATTAATTTGACTTGCCATCATTAGTGGAACGGACACGCTCATTCAGGTTGGCGTTTAGCTTTGTGCCTGAGGCTTGATGATGCCCTAAAATATGAGCCATAGTATGTGCAGAGCAGGCTGTGACCTTCTTATACAGAAGCGTTAATACTCCAGAACAATATGATGGAACATGGGAACAAAATGATCTTAATTAGGAAAGGAACTCATTCTGTCTGACACCAGCAGAGTCACCAGTCTACCAGTCAACTTTCCAGCACCTTATTATAATGTAATGATTTCCATTGAATTAAACATGTCAGAATAACTTTAAATGCAGTGAGAGAGAATGCTGAGTATAATAGAGTGGTTGGTGACACTGCATTCATGCTGAAGCTGGGATTGAAAATTATTAGGTGTGAGCTGTTCTGTGTATAATGCACTCTCACACTGACTGAAATGTTTAGCACAAAATTGCATTTACTTAACTATGGCCAAATTAACATTTCTTATTGACCAAAACATTAAAATCTATATTTGGAGCTGGGAAGGGCTGCTCAGGCATCAATTTGACATTGTCATTACTGCTAAGAGTGGCTTTTACTTTCAAATCAATATAATTCTATTTTGATGTTTGACACACATCCTTTACTTAATTTCTATAATGTGACACAAGCCGCCAAGCAAAGGTAAGACAATAAGATTATTTTGCAAACTTAATCATTTTGTTGCATTGACTTTGGAATTTAATTTAAAGTGAATATTTTCACTGGCATGTTTCTTATGATTCTTATACTTCTGTTATATTTTATACAAAGTTGCCACCAGGGTTAAAGTTAATTAAACCTTATAATTCACTTACTTTAAATTATGAAACCTTCAATACCAAACATTTCAGCTCTTAAATTTATGCTGATTTGATTGAGGTGAAAGTGCATTAACAAATAACACATTAAGTTATCGTTGTCCTCTCCGTACATTCCATTTACACCAGCGTAAACTCATTGCAATTCATGTGATAGCACACTTGATTACAAGCACACACTGTTGCAGGTCTCCACTACAATTAAGATGCTTGTTCTTGATGACTTATTTGCCCCATACAATAATTGACATATCCCTAAAGTGCAAGCAAGGCATTAACTCAGGAACAAAAATAGATGTGAGTGCTATGTATTTATTGATGAAATAATCATCAAGCTGTAGTTCATTAGACCCTGCTTTATGTTTCAGTTTTAATTATTGGTCCTGGAAGATGTAACATGACAGGATCTTTAATCACCTGAGACAGAGGCTTGCTTCAAAAGGACACCTTGCTGACACGCTGAGCAGGGAATGTGTCTGCAATGCAGATTCACTGATCTCTATGAGTACATGTGTCACATCACCTTGATAATTAACAAAGGGATGTGTCAATTACCACTGGGCAATCAGAAAAACCGTGCCAGCAGGTGGGTTCAAAGGATGGGGATTTCAATCGCAGCTTAGGCATCTCTGCTGCCAATCAAAGGTGTACTCACCTCTCCCTTTAGGTGAAAGGAGACTACCAGCACCAGCAGCATTCCCACAGCAAATATTCAAAGAAGGGTAAATTGGACTCAGCTCAGTGGAGCAAAGAGGGCACAGAGAGAACCCTTCTACTGCCTTCTTGTGCACATGCGTACTGCGTATCTTATTTTCCCACGGAGATAATCTGAATTTCAGCCTCATATGACTCACCTAAGACTAGAGGTATATGACAAGACATATAAACCTTAACCAGTTTTGAAATGCATTGCATTACACACAATGATACAGTATACTTTAACAGCGAATCATTGTGAGATTTGTTTTGTCCTAAATATGCTTGCACCAGAAAATGTGTTTCTGCTGTCTGTACCTGTCACTGATGATCCTGCTATCACTGTTGATCTAGCAGGAATATGGGTGATCCCACATGAATAAGCATATATTAGTATGGTACTTCAAAATTAATGGAGGAAGGGAAAAAATGGGCACTTTTAAGTAGAAATACAGGGGAGCAAACACAGAGGATTGAAGGTAAAAGTGGTGCAGTTTAACAAGTAACTTATTCGATTTAAGGAAGGAGTTTCCAAATTGTTCTTCCTTTTAAATTCATCAGTGATGTAACATTTCTGGGTCACTTCATTGTAATCTGGGCTCTCATTTGGTGTTGGCAGTCCTCACTGAAATAAATGTCTTGTTCCACCAAAATACTAAGACCAGTGCAGATATGGGCATGCACAGTAAATCATACTGAGTCTTTTCCTGAGGAGTACATGGAACTTTCATCGAGCAACTGAAAGAGCAACACAACACTGACACATTTAACCCCAGCCATGGATGACCTCATCTTTGGTTCATATAATCTCTATGATCTGTGCATGTTTGGTGCCACACCAACTTCCTTCACCTCTCAGTGAGGTAGCTGTGGGTTGCACAGGCCAGCTATCATATTATGTATCGCTCTGCTAGCTTAGATGTATTACTATTGCTCCAGTAGAATATTAGCAGTGTGATGTCATAGTCTTCAAACTGCAGGTTGAACACTGAGGGACCCTTTTGCCTCTTCCCATGTCTATGCTGTAAAAAGGTCTGGGGTTGTTGAGGCATTTGCTCTATTATGATACAGTGCAGTTGACGGTGAGTTTGTGTTAAATAGAACTTGGGTTTCAGTACATCATTTTGTAAAAAGCTGATGAATCTATCAGACTTGTTGGACAGCTAAGACCCAGTAAATTATTTCCAATTATCCTTTCAAGTAACATGGTGTACACATTTTAGAATACCCAATGTGTCTATTGATCAACAAATGTCTGGGATAAGGAGAAGTTTCAACAGGAATACATTGCTTTTCGAGCACTCATGTTTCTATGGGGCTGCAGCATCCCTCAGGTTTAGCAAAAAGTTGCTTCACTGAGCATCTGTGCCATACAGTCAATTAAGCAAACATCGTGTCTGGTTTGATTTTTGTCAAAGTGATATGATTGTGATATGGTAACAAACTTAAAAGAGTGTATTGAGTTGATAAATTTGGTGTCACAATGAGAGGTTTTCTGGATTTTATTTCTATGAAATTGAAGTGAGTGGCTGTTAGATTGGATGGATCCAACAGTCACAGTGCTTGGTTGCATAGAAGCATGTATTATGCAGTACGAACAGGAATATTTAACTGAGATAAATTTATCTATATGTTTGATATTTTCATTTAGCTTAAGGACATGCTAATAAATATGAGAGGAATCCTTTCCAATATTTCTTACTTACACACTCTATTTGAAATATTGAAATTCCCCACCATATTATTTATTCCATATATTCTATTTGATGGTCCTGTCTTTTGTTACCAAAATAACCAATAACTGTTTTTTCCCCAACAGAGACTGTTAAAGTTTCATATGTCTCTTTCTCTCTCACTTCTTCTCTTTCTTTCAAACAACGTTTTTTATCATTAGTTTACTGTTGTGGATTTTTTAATGTTGGCTCTGAAAATAAATCATTTTATGAGTGGGCTCTTAACAAATTCTTGATGACAACCAAGCTGACTAAAGTAATATACAGTAACCATGCAAGTACTTAGACTGGCAAGTAAAAGCTACATAAATGGCCCTAGGCTATTACATAAATGGAATAAGGATACTGAGGACATTGTCACAGTTTGCTCTTCAGTCCCTCTCTTTAGCCACCCACAAGATGCCATCTGAATTTTCCTCCTTTCCACATCACCTGACTTCCCCACCCATCTACACACCTGTTCCCACTTCTGTCATCAGACATGCAGTTATGTGACCATCCCCACCCACCTGCTAAACTGTTTCCACTCTCCCACATTAGCCCTGTAGATACTTAACCAACTAATTCATGTTAACAGTCTGCCAGTTCATACCAGCTGCAATGTTGTTTTTTGCTTTTGTATTGCAGTTCCTATTACCTGGACCTTTGTCTGCATGTCTGCCTGTAAGCTATATCACCAAATATATCACTGAAGTATATCCTGCTGCCTCCTCTATCTGCGTTTAGGTAATTTCCATGTTGCCGGTGTAACCAGCTGTTACAGACATGATTCTGACTCATTACCTTGTCGAAGTGCTTTCTCATGAAGAATGAATAGGAAAAATAAAAAAATGTCCACAGATGTTTCATTAAATGGGGTATAATAATAATAAATATAATAATAATAATAATAAAGATTGTTGAATGAATTCAAAACTTAGAGAGATGTCGGGTCAACATGTAGCCTGTACTGCCAGTACTGGAAGACATCTCACTCGAGATATCAGGAAATCATGTCAGTAAAGTGGACCTAAAAACTGTTCCTTGTTTCATGCCATGTGCCATATTACATAAAGTGAATAATTGGATTGTGTATGCTAAAATGCTGACAATCAATTGAAAATGGTGTATGTGATGTGTAGTGTTTTGCAATTTAGCCATCACTAAGTCATTTCACTGACTAAAACCTGTTTTGTACTTTGTTAGTACCGTGGTCATCTCATGTAGGCATTTAACAGTTCAGTTCAGAATGTAAAAACAAAAGACAATGAAAAAGACAAGTTGTATTAGCGATAGGATCTTGCAGGTCAAGCATTAAATCAAGACAGCTGACTGGAAAGGAGCATATGTGAAAAAAGGTAAACATGTTAAGTTACTTAGCTGTTAGCTTTATTGTGTTATGTGTTGCCTGGCACCTGTCTGCATTTTGTGAGTAGGCAGCATCTGATTACCATCTGTGTGGGAGGACATTTTTCAGTGATGAACCTCCATGACATGTTTCTCTTCGCATTGAGTTCATTGAAGATCTGAATAAGAAAAAAACTCTCTCATATATAATGTGTGTGTGTATAATTGACTTGAATTCTCAAATCCAAAGAAACATATTATTAATTGAAGTATTTCTTTATTTTAAAAGAATGCTCCAGTAGCGATTGCTGTTCATTAAGTTAAAAAGTCAATCAAAGGTGAATTCATCAAAAGTGCAATGTGTAAAAATTAAGAATACTCTCTGCTTGTTGAATTCATACTCCAAAAAAGTAGACCTCCCAGTTATCACGGCTGGACAGGGACCAAACACAGTCTCAGAGTTTCACGGTTGATATTTAACAAGGAAAATTGATATAAAAATAGGTGTATTTCCTTTTTGTGATATTTTGTGAGGTTTTTTTTTCAATTAGAGTAAAAAATCTAATGCACTTCTGTAACAAAGTGTGAACATGCTTGCACACATCTCCTAGCTTAAAGTACGGTAGAGGGTGGGGGTTAAACATCTTGGTAACAGTATCTATAGATGTCTCTGACATAGTGTTAGGGTCATTTGCTGATACAAATCATAAATCTTTCACTATCATGTAGAATCCATAATTCTAAAGACATCCAGCTCCTGAGATACATTACCCAGAGTCCCCAGCGGAAGTCCTGGCTGCTTCAGAAGTGGAAAGCTGTATCTTTGAGGAGAACACAGCCTCCTGTACTCATTCTGCTTCAGGGGACAACAGTGAGCTGATGCAGTTCCCCATCTGAAGTGACAATCCTGACAGAATAAAAGTAATGGCAGCCCTAAACAGTGGGCAATGGATCTGACAAACATTTAGATGCTATCTCCCAGTTACAGTGAAAAACTGCACTGCCACTCCTATAACACCAGTGTAGCCAGTGGCAACACCAGCCAGACATGTAATCCCTTTGGACAAGAGAGCACCTCATCAAGCACAGGCCCAAATCAAAGTAATTGACAAAAGCAGCAAAATAATGAATAGTCCATGAGTGGATAAACAAGCGATTTTATCGAAATAAAGGCTTTAGCTGTGTGCTGTCCAACTCAACTGCAACGAAGGCATTGATTTGGGAAGTCAACATGGACAGAAATGTAAAAAGCTATATTTAAATGTATTTATCCATTCATATTTCCCAGACAAGAACTTTTTTATGGATCTGAACAGCTATATATGTGTTAAAATAAAACAAAATAATCAATGCTATATATTTATTACAGAGTTGTCAGTTTTTATCTTTTCCATAGACTGTATTCTTGGTAAATGCAAACTTTCAAGTATGTGTCAGACTAAAATTACTTTACTACTGCATTCATTACTTTAAGTCTGCTTGTTACCCTTATTGTAGTTGTAAGGAACAGTAAGCCAAACATTATTTCCTCATCCTGTTGTCTCCTCTGGGTCACACTCAGTATCTGGCTAAGACTTCATCACACACACAGCCTATTTACGGATGCAATTTTATCTTAGCTGCTGCGAAGATAATTCTACATTGCTTGCTTGATCGTGTTTTCATATCCATTTTTGTGTCTGCTTGTGTCACCCACCCCACTATTTGTCAGCAAGACTGAACCAAGATTTTAATGAGGTCAAAAAGTGCATAGCTTTAGAGGGGGGATTTTAAGGGTACTACCCGAGAGAGATTTTGGCCATTTAAATCCAATTTTGTGCAATTTTACAATGGATTTGCTTATTTTAAGTCCATCACAACCTACAAAACTGACTTAGTGTGCAAAAGTTCTAATCATCACAGCAGCCCGGTGGTTCAGTAATTGTGGTGCCATTTGTTTGCTTAAAGTCTTTGTGGTACCTCTCTAAAAATTCAGCTCTGTGTGATTACATCATACAATCGTGTAATACATTTTTTTTACAATACATAGTACTTAGAGAAATTACAGTATGTTCTCTTGACATGCAGGGGTCCACCCATTTTCAGTTAAAGTTTTCACAAAAAATAGACTGTGCTGATAACAGTAGAATGAGCCAGCTCCAGGCTGTACATCAACCAACTTTTTTCCTTTTTCAGCGATTAAATTTTCATAAAAAACAAATTTTGGTGAAACAAAGGCTGATACAGGTTGTGCTGACAACACACAACTCTACATACAAAACAAGCTTTAGACACTCTACCACCATCCAACCTGACAGAGTCAGACTGATTAAATGATATTAATGCTTGAATGACCTGCAATTACCTTAAACTCAATCAGGATGAATCTGAGGCTATCCTCTTTGCCTCCCCAGCCACACTTCACAAAATCTACCATCTAAACTTGTCTATCCCTGGTTTTTATTATATCCTCTGTTGCAAAAATGTTGGTGTAACTTTAGACTCCACCCTTGACACACATCAAAACATCAATAAGACATACTTCTTAAATCTCTCCATGGCCTAGTGTCTCCCTACTTATCCAATCATCTCTATACCTACTCACCTTGCCTTTCCTGATGCTTCCTAACAGGTACACTATGAATGTATTCTTCTATCTGTCATTATTTTTATCATACTCTTGCCATTGCTATCTTGTGTATAAACTGTCATACCTGGAGTTGTAAAGTAAAATAATATATTATTATTTTAAGTAAAGCCAATAAACAAGCCAATAAAAGAAGGTTCCACAAAGTACAGTACATGAAATAAAACCATTAGCATAAGCTAGCTTTTTACACACCTATGGTTTAAAATGCCAATCCATTTTTTTTTTTTTTTTTTTTTACGAGGTATACTTTATAATATTTAGAGTAAAAATATTTGCTTCTGAAATTAAATTGAATTAATTTTAATTTTGCACCATATGTGTAAATGTGTCACTTTTGTGTGTCAGAATTGCCATGCAAAATGGTAGTGGAACTGGAATGACACTCTGAAGGTCGCAACTTTCCTTCAGAAGGAGTGGAAAGATAACAGAAAATAAAGTAACCTTGAAAGAGATATCCAAGTTTCTGCTGTCAGCAAGCATAGAGATCACAAGGGTCGAGGTGTCTCACTTGTTTTTTTTTGCCTTCAGTGTGGCTTTCATGCAATGTTTCACCTCATTACTGTAAATGTCCTCTAACAACTCCAGCAATCAACCCATATCTGTCTCTCTGCACGCAATGGTACAGTAAGTTTGATATATTTCCCTGGCAAAAGGCTCATGCGATGCAGTTGCCTCATCTGCCCCAGTTTCAGAAGTATCACTTGATGGTCTAAAATCAATGAGAGACAGAGAGAGAGGAGCAAAACAAATGAAACAAAGCATTTGAATTCATCTCTGTTTTACTTTTGCAGTGAGAGCAAAATTGCCCTTTCTTACATCAAATGTACAGTATTAATGGCTTTCCTTGAAAAAGACTTTGAATTTTCCAAATTTAAGTAATTAGTGCCTCAGTCATGAGGCTTCCAGATGAATGGTTTCACCAACACCTCTGTCAACTGGTCAACATACAGTACATATTTAGCTGTTTCGAAATCATCAAAATACTCCCTTTGTGCAAAAGTGGCAATTACAATTTATTATGATTTGTTTTGCATCAAAGAGTATGCATTTCAAATAAATGTAAACATTTAAATACTATTTTCACATAATAGGTTCAACAAGAGCCATCTTATGTATTACTGAAATCATGATGGTGGAAATAGAGCACCTCATCAATATTGTGTAGTCTAATTTTGTTCCCATAATAGGATATTAATTCCAAAGTGGACAGATGGCACAATTTGCATGTCTACCAGCACTCTTAGGGATCAAGCAACAATTTTGCACTTCACTGCAACTGTCTCATAAGAAGGTCATCCATTAAGTTATCTGAGGCTTTAAAAGCCTTTTCATGTATTATGAAATTAATTTTAAGAAGGGGGGTGGTGTGGGATGTAGCACATGTGTCTTATTCTTAACTGGACTCGCTATAGCTGAATTACGCACATTTAGTCTTTTTACACTGAAAAAGAAACAATTATTGTAATACAACCATTGCGGTATTCAGCATTTAATAACTGAGCTTTATTCCAGTAATGATACACTAGCAAGCATAGCACACAGTGAGAGCCAAAACCAAACTGACCTTGAGTAGTCCTTTTGGCTCTTTGTATATCGTACACCTCTTATGGGGCAGTGTTAAGAACTTTGGCTCATTGTCATTACATAGGAGGAAATGTTTGGGGGATCATCTACATCTCTGATTTAATGATGCATAGTGAAATCTTATGAGAGTCACTTATGTCCCATAAAATCCCTGGACAAAGCAGTAAAATCAATGACCTGTTTAGTTACTTAATGAGTAGCTCAACTGTGGAAAGGTTGGACCTTTGATTCTTATGCACCAACCCTTAAAGTGTAAACTTTGCTGCGTGGTATCAAAAATACAGTTCCATTATTTGTTTTTATCTGCATATTTGCAATGACACAAAACTGTAGTTTAAGGTTGCATGATTACACCATTCTTCATGTGATAAGGTATAAGCTAAGGTATTATTATGTTCCTTCCTTGCAAGTTTAGATATTTTGCTGTCCATTGTGCTACAGTGCTGTGGATGTCTTCCATAATATTGTACCTGCTAATCTCAGTGGGGTATTAAAACTGGAATGATTGGTATGCAGCCTTAATGTGGGAGAGTTAAGAGTTAGGGGTGAGAGAAAGGATATAAAACCAACCAGGGGAAAAATTAATATGAGGCAAGGTAGTGGAACTGATAGTATTCTATAATGTGTTGGCACCGAGATTGGAGGGAAAAAAACGTCACCAAAAATAAGGTGATGAAAGTTTGTGGATTGTTTGGACCATTTTCTTATAGCACAACAGAAGATGCTATGAAGCTCACCATAAGAGAAAGCTTTAACTCTTAAACTGTATGATGATATTTAGCAAGTCTAATTTCAGAAAATACTTGTGAATTAAATAGTTTTTTCCTTCATTTTTTAATCTATCTTTCTCAGTTAAAGTAACAGTACATAGTGAAGCTGTAGATCCAGGTGAGAAGTGGTTATGTATTCCACCCCATCCTTGTAAATCCATAATCATTAACATCTGCTCTGGCTTTCTTTATTGAACTATTTTGCCCATGTGTGGTCCACTTATCCTCGTTAACTTCACTTTAGCCAACTCAGCACATAGATCGAAGGATAGATAGAAAGGAAAAAGAGGCAGAGACAAACAGAGAGACAAAGAAGGGACAAGAGGGCACCTTACGAATGATAAAATAAATAACTTCTGGCTCTATTTTAAGTTTTTAGGTCCAGGTATGCTCATTACAGACATACTTACTGTCCTGTATTTTGTCCCTGGAAGTAATTCCTTAGCCTACTGTATTTTGACAACTGACTCATGGATTTGCTGTCTGGTTGCAGGATGTCTTGAAATAATATCTATAATTGCCTCTCTGCGATATTGATTCAGACAAGGATAAAATAAGAGCACAGCATGTATATTGAGATTTTGTTGACTGTTGAAATTATAAACTCATTAGAAATCCTGTTGACCTTGTCCAGATGATAAACTTATGGTATAGCTTGTTTGAGTCAAATGCATTAACTGCTCTGGTGATTTGTTATTAGTAGTATTTGCAGTTGCAACAGCAGGAGCAGCTGTAGTAGTAGTATTTAAGGTGTTTTGAATGCAAGGTAGGCCACTGGATACCCAGATGTGTTAAATTATACATCACCCTTTGTAACCTATTGATATGAAGTGACATTAGACATCAATATGTCCAAGCCCTGTCAACACCCAAACCCTTTGTACGGGAGATGTTGTTTTAAGCATAATAATTACAAATTACATACATATGCAGTTATTTTGCACGGGCAATACAATTTTAGCGGCCTTTTGTCGACTTGATTAGATTTTGTGAGACTGCAAGTAACAGTGTGAAGGTCATAGCGTAGCTGAAAGGTGGAGATGTTAGTGTTGGTGTATATATGGATCTGCCTTCAGCATCTGCATCCCAGCTTTGTCTCATACCAGTAGTCAACATTTTTCTTGTTTGTCCATGACCCTAACCTTGGCTAAGTGGTTTGAAGTTGCTGTCACAGATACAATAGGAATAACCAACTGAAAAATGTTGCCAAACTGAATGATTTGCCAATCTCTATAATATGAATTTTAAGTTCATTACGTTGGACAAGAAGACAGTGCGGGTGGCATTAATGTGTTACAACAGAAAAAATAATTACATTGTTTGAAAAGTGTGTATTTACAGTAATTTAGATATGGGTCTCGTGACTATCTGTCTAAAATATTGTTTTATTGAGTCTTTAAATATAAGGGTTTTAAAAAGTATTGAGGTTACACCGTACTTCCAGGTGACCTTTGGGAAGCACAGAGCAAAACACTTTGATGTTGCTACTTTGATGTTGCAGGTCTGACCAGCTTCACCACCTCCAAACAAACAAGCATGGGCTGTTGTACTAACACTAGATATAACAGATTGACAGCTGGTGCCAATCAGAGAGACAGGTTGAGAAACATTGCAAAGGTTTTATTTAATACAGTAGCTATTTAGTTACATTATTACCACATTTCTGTTATAGTCTATAACTGCAAGAAAATGAAAGAAAGAACAAAGACACAACAGCTCATTAGGCATTAACACTGCATTTACAATATTACCACTACAACTTAGACCCTAATAACAATAGTAATGTTATATTACAGCTAAGAGGCACATATGCACTGATGCTAAGTTGCTGTGATAGGGAATATAGGTGTTCACATTATGTTGGGCTCAAATATTGTCCTTAAATAGCTGTTTATTTTGAACAAATTCATTCTTAACAACCTGCTAGTGCTATATTCATGAATGCAGAATCCATCAGTTTTTATGTGACAGTGTATTTCTCCCAGGAAAGACTGCCTTGACACTGGGTGTTCAACATAGCAGATGTTAAAACTTGAACTGACTACAAGCGGAATAACTTATGTGTTTAATAACTTGGAGATAGAGAGAAGAAAAGTATTTATTTATCCAGAAAGTGAATAAAAGACAGAGTTAAAAAAATAAAAATAAATAAAGATTGCCAGAAACATTCATCAATTGCAATCACATACAGTATTTTAGGACACAGTCCCTCAATACATCACAATTTATTCTCCAGACAAAAGTGTTACATGATTCAACCTAAAAAGCAATTTCAGTATCATTGCACTTTCATGTACAATTCTCTTAAATTGCCTCTCAATTCACTAAAAACAAGCTTTGAGCAAAACACATATGTGAGTTCCCTTTTCCCAGTAACCCACTCTTGCCCCCCCCCCCCTCCCCCCTTCTAGCAGGTGATGAGGGCCATAACTAGAATATTATTTACTGGATTGGCAATGTTAAGGTTAATGTTGCAAAAATTCTCTTTCTACAGTTGGATTCCTGCTCTAATGAGGCTTTACTGATACAGCGTTGATGGCTCTGCAGAGGAGACGGGCGCTTCTGGAGGAATGTCAAACACCTACCTCTACATTCTTGTGTACCATCATTAGGGTCATTTTGAATTTCCATTGAATCACACAGCAGAAACCTCTGGCAGAACAGAGCAAGAAGTCCATGAGAAATCGCCTTGTGCCTCGCACGTGCAAGGGACTCAAAGTGTATTTGCATGTTCGAGAGGGAGAGTGCAGGCTGTATCTGCTTTTTGAGCTCTTAGTGCGCACTAACGTATTGATTTTAAAGTCATTTCAGTGATCTGAGTCACTTGCAGAGCAGCATTACACACCATGAAAAGCTATTTAAAACAGTCTTGTATAGTAGGGGAAGGATTCTCACTGAAGTGATTTTCATGTTTTCTAACTACTGGTTGCTTTTAGTGGGTTTAGATTCAGTGTTGGTGCTATCCTGTTTCCGTGGTATATTCTTTCACGTGTGAGAAATCCTTATATGAAAAGTCTTTCAGAAATCATTATTTATGAAAATGCCTCCAATTGTTTGTTAGGCTCAGTCCATTTGAGCATGTGATGGTATTTTAACGTCCTTGTGGAAGGCAGTGTCTTGACATGTCAGGTTAGCTGGACTGTTGTGACATTTGCTGCTGACAAGCGTAAAATCTGTGAGAAGGATTGTGAGGCAGCTGATTGACATTACAAATTAACAGCGGCTGGACGACAACACATCTCGATGAAAAATTTAAGTGGACAGTCAGGCAGTCCGCTACAAAAGTAATGTTTTCTCCATCACTCCTCACTCTTTTTTTTTGATTGACTTTGAGATTTCATTTTTCTATCCTCTTGCTTTTCATCAAATCCATTTGATGATAGGATTGTCTCTGTGTGACCCAGGGACCCCATAGTTTAAAGTACAGGATGGCTTTAGGTTCTCTGCTTTATATTACAGGTAAGATGAGATCGAAAGCAAAATGTAATTTTCTGTGAAAATCTCAAAAAGGTACAATGAGACTATGTGTTGATAGACATGACAATGACAATGGCTTCTAAGAACCAATCTCAACAAAACGGTTTGAAAATAATCAAAATTATCACTGACAAAATTCTATCTTGTGCCCCTCAGATCTTGTATTCCTTTGAAAGTGAAAGACCTGGACCCCTAAGCCACCCACAGGTGACATTCTCTCAATTTCAATACTCCCACACCTCAAAAATCCATTGAAATTCAGCTTCTGATGTGGTACTGTGTTAAAATGGCTGTTCTTGTTGAAAACCTTTCACTAAAACCCAACAATGAGATCTGAGCAGCAGATGAGTCACGTGTGATACATGTACATGTTCATTTTATAAATTCATAACACTTTTCTTATTGCTAGAATATAAAAGAGAAATGCTGTTTGGGTCACATTTTTAGCATAGAGTCTTTCAAATCACTGAAAGTGACATTTGCATGATGTTACCATTATTAATATTTTGCCAGTATATCATGGATTACATGATAAGTCATAAGAATGTTAAATCTATATTAAATTCAAAATCCATAACTCATGAAATTTTCATCAGTCTTAATAATGAAGAGGGCTGGTCTCTGTTGCTGAGAAGCTTGGGATCATGCATTTTATTAATGGTGATTTTAGAATATCAGAGGATTGTGCTCGTTTGGTGTGAGGAAGACTTTGATGAAGGTGGAAATATGTGCGTTATGATACAGCCTGGAAATGTTCCGCCACCTTCAATAAAGCAGCTAAAATCCATATCCCAAAGCTCTCCAAACTTTTACCTGCTGGGATCTGTCAGAAGCATTTAGAGTTTTAGCTTTTACACTTCACAGAGAATTATACATGGGGTTTTCAACAGCGTAGGCTCAACATCAGACCTAATACATCCATGTTAAACAGTTGTCAAGATTAACACTGCCAAATATGTTTACATATCTTGCCTTTGGCGGGGAGAGGAACATCTAAGCTAAGGTCGCGGTGTGTGACTTTGTGTTATGTCTGTGTGATATTGCTAGGCATCATGGGACCTCTTCAGCCTGTTGATGAAAAACTGCCAAATCTTTCATTTTCTCTAAAAATGCATGGGCCAGAATTTCCCCCTCACTCTTTTCATGTTATCAGGGGGACTTGTGGCCGAAGTGAATGATCTTGCCTCGAGGCAACGTCTTACACTGGAAGTTTGAAACTTTTCACTTGGCAATAATTTTTTTTTGGACAGGTTAATTTATAGCCTTGTAATCAAGTTTAAAACCCATGAAAGAACTGTAACTGTCAACAGGGTGTGTGTTTAATGTGCATGTGTTTCTGTATGTTTGGCGGTGTTATTGTGTGTGCATGTATCCAATACTAATACAATTCTCTTGTGCCTCAAATGCCCAAAAGCCATCATCAAACTCTTTGTGTGCACTTCATCGTCTCTGTCATTAGTCATACATTTCTATAAATATTCAATCAGCTTGACTAGAAGCCGTACACCAATTTTCCAAAAAACAATCTCACCACCCGTTACATTATTTATTTCTGTGCCCTCTTATGAATTATTTTTCTTGTTCAACTATCATGCCCCCCTTTTTTTATGTTTTTACTTTACTGAAAATAAACCTTGGCAAAATAAAAGCCAAATCTAAACCATGCTTCATCTTATAAATTCACAAATTCATGTGTCGTGTACCTTTGAATAAGAATGCTGCTCTGGTATATAAAGTGTAAGTATCCATACACTTTCTGATGTACACAGGGAGATATTTGGTTTGCTGGGACACAATAAAAAATTTTCCACTATTAGACTTGCAAAAGAGTGCAAATAATAGTAAGAAAAATTATATTTGATTTTGGAAATTCTTATCGCGTCAGGTATCCCATACTGCAGATGAGAATATAGAACTTTGAAGCGAATCTGAGTATTTAAATACACGCTTTCTCATTCTTTCAATTTAATGTAGTCATGTCTTTGAAGAAACAAAGAAGGAAACTACATTTACTCATTTAGCGGAAGCTTTTTTCCCAAACTTCTTACAATTGCTATATGTCAGAGGTTGCACACATCTGGAGCAGCTAGAGGTAATGTGTCTTGGTTGATGTGTCGCAGCGGGAATCAAACCCAGGTCTCTCACGCCAAAGAAATGTGTCTTATTCACTGCACCATCGCCACCCCAAAACTGTTTTCAGTGTCTTGTAGCTTGGCTTATAAATACCTTCCACAATGTGTCAACCTTCCTAATACTCTTGTAAGCTTGTTAGCTCTGTGCTCCATCATCAGCGGACCACAAACATGAGCCCATTGTTTAAGTCTGATATTCAGTCTTGCAGGTCATTAGTCCCTGTCTGTGCCATTGCTCATATTCAAAAACCCATGTTCTTTTCATCATTCAGCCCATTTAAGCTCCATTTTCCCAAGTCATTTTTTGGTGATGAATTGGCCCCAACAGTGGCACTTCAATCAGGCTTGATTTTCTATAACACGTTAGAAAATGAGAGAGAAAATGATATGGAAATAAATCACATTTTGCCACTTGATCAGAACCACAGTCTGAGCTTGAGCTGCTCTCTGCCTTGAGTCAATTACTCATTACACACAGCTATTGACCTTTCTTCCAACAGGAAGTTCAGTGAATATCTCTGCAAGGATTGTAATTGACAAGATGTCTCTTTTAATAGAAAAATTCCCACATTTCCTCACAAGTTAATTATAAATTCAATAGCGGACCCAATGGCCACAGCCACTGAGAAAGGTTAGTAAGACATTTGTACCTGCCAGACCACACATACATGAACACATAATTTATTCCTGACAGAGGACCCATTAACACATGTACTTTTATGCCATTTAATACTTGACAGTGTCACAATTTGAAAATTCAGATCCATATACAGAACATAATTCCAGGAGCATGTGACATGAACATAGGCACTTTTAAGTAATTTGTGCAACATGAAGTAGCACATATACTGTGGCTGTGTTGAATGTTAGACTGAGTAGGCTTGTCAGTGCAGTGCATATTTTACAGAGCTTCAATATCCAAAGTGAAAATGATGTAACCGTAGAGTGATTTAGTCCAGTATTATGGGACAATTTAGAAGTGGCAGCACATCTGTCAACATAAGGAAAACATGACAAGTCCCAGATACTATGCACATAGACCTGCCCTTCATTTGCCCTGAAGCCTCTCAATGGACTGCTGAGTAGTATGGCAATGATCAACACATAGCAAGTCAAAATGGTAAACAACTTATTTGAAAGCAGTTCATTCTTATCTGTTGAAAATTTGTGACACTTCCTGACACATAAACTCCAGGGATGCCCCTGGATGTTTCTAAAATCCCATCACATCAGACATCTCAACCTTCGCAACACTTTCGCTTATCTAAAGTAAGTCTGATGGGACAAAGGAGGGGTTGACAGCTTGTGAGTGTCTTCTTTAAAAACTACACACAGCAAAACTGCTGTGGATTAACATTTTACAATTCATGATTCAATAAGGTTTACATGCAAATTCACTATTTCTACAAACCATGTCCACTAAAGTCAAAAGATTTAAAGAACTTAATGGTATCATGTTGACCTTAAAGGAAGTTAGCCAGAAGACTTACAACTGAGATGTACTTTGCTGACTGGAACCTCTGAATTCTTGTAAGAGAAGAGGGGCTACATGGGAAAAAAAGATAAGCCAAAAATATTTTACAGCAATGAATAAGAGCCACGTAGGAAAGCATGGCATTAATCATCCTTTTTCGCTGTAATCACCCTTAAAAGGATGACACTGAGCTATACTGCCAGTCTTCATCATTTCTCTTCTTGTGACTCACTTAGACATTTTCAGCAAATGCATCGATAGATGTGAATTGGTCTGTAAAGTTTCTCTTGCCTTCTGCTTCTCACATTGTAAGATTCAATTCTACTTTATCAACTATCCTGCTGATAGATCTCCTTGTCAACCTGCAGCCATAATTCATCCATGCAACGTGAATAGTGCTCCATTTTTGCAGCAATGTGGTATGGTTTACCATTCAGGCAATGATTCTGATATCTGGTAGCAAATTCCAACTGGCACATGAATCAAAGACAGCGGTAAGAACAATAAAAATTCATTTTGGATTTAATAGCTGCATTTGCAACATAAATAGTGCCAAGTGAATACAGATTGCCAGCTGTCCCTTGTAAAAACGTGTAAAAGTTAACTTGTGTCAAATAAACCACAATGTCTTCATATTTGCATGGATAGTTAAGTATATAATTTATTAACCGTAGTCAATAACCAACATACCCACCATATATATACAATATATAT
>JAPMOB010226918.1:0-13604 GCA_029875015.1 Lepomis gibbosus
TTCTCAAGCAGTTTGTGATGCATTTTGGAAACAGGAGATGAGCCCCTGGTCTAATGCGCCACCTGGTTTGAAACCTGGCTTGAAACCCGTTCACACACATATTTTAAATGCCTTCGGCAGAATTCAAATGAGCCATTTTAATCTAGATTAATCTAGATTAATTTCAAAATTAATCTAGATTAAAATAATTAATCTATGCCCACCCCTACTTTCATACATAAAGTTTTAACTGAGCTCTGTCTCTACATCACAGTAACAACTTTATGTCCACTGACTAAAAAAGATATATAACTAGCTAGCAACTGATGCTTGGGCCCATAAGCTCCCCGTGGTTTTAGTCTCACTTTAACACGTCCGCCTCCTGGTTCAGGTTGCTGGTTCGAGTCAGGACCATACAATACAATTCTAGGCCGGTTACATGAACTTTCGTTTATCTTTACTGGGGGCAATATACTCACAGGATAAAGGCTGAAAAAAGTGGAGAAAGGTAAAAATGCATCAAAGGTCCCTGGGTCCATGATACTGATTATACTGCTATTTGCAAATCACCCTATAAGCCAACACCACGAAGCAACGCCAGAGTAACGCATGCAGCCAAGCCACAGCCAGCCAGCCAACCCCAGCTTAGGCCCCTGCCCCGCATCACTTTTAGTAGAAAGCAATTGTTAGTTATATACCAGCAGCTTACCACAGAAATACACTTATGGAAAAGGAGGCACAGGAATTGGATAAGTGCAGCTGACGTTGTGACAATCACTGCCCACAGCATCTTCCAACTCAACTAACCAGACCAGCCAGACCAAAGTTGGCGTGATAGTCTCAGGAAGAGAGCCGGAATAGGAGCTATATAACCAAGTTGTTATCTACTCAAGACTGCTACGTTAGCTAGCCAGCAATTTGTATTTGCATTAGCAAGCAAGCTAACCTTAGCTAACATTAGCCTGTTAGTGTCCAACTTTGCATTGGTCGTTTGTTGATGTTAACGCGCTTCTTATCTAGCTAGTATTGCATACTGTAGACGTTGTAGGGGAGTGGATAAAAAGGCACTCAGGATAATGCATAAATGTAACATTCTTTGGATCAAGGAAGTCGGGGAAGGTCTCATTTTTTAAGTTACATTACAATCCATTCTCATATCGCCAATGCTAAGCCTATCCATTCACAAATGGCAATACAAATACTTGTAATTGCTTCCCATCCCAGGGGATCACATTTGTGGACTCCTTGCGACTTGAACACTCTGCTTAGCTGTTCTGAAAATCCAGCCACAGTGAGACTTCACTGGGACACTTTTGGTGGTTTCTGTTGATTTAGCAGTGTCTATCCTAGTCTTGCCTCAGGGCAACAGTCCAACCATCTACTTATTGTACCCCTTACCCCGGTATGCCCACTAGAGACAACATAACATAACTCCATTCGCTAAGAAGACCAACAGACGCAATCAGTTTGTATAATCACATCAGTAAATTCTGTTGTAAAGCAGTATTTCCTCATGATGCATGCCAATGCCTTAGACTGCAGCATATTTATGCTGGCTCCATCGGTCCAATTTAGAGAGCTTCAATAAAATAACTAGGAATAACACTGTCCATTGAGTAATACTGCTTGAACTTGTAAGCAGGATCTTTCCCTACTACAACACTAGTATTTTCAGCCGTCAGATCTAAACACAGAACTCTTATGAGAGAAAAGGATTAGTCATAATTTAAAAGTACATCCTTTTGTATTATAGAAATAATAGTTTCACTATTCAATAGTTTCATTTAATTACATGAGAAAAAGCATTTGCCATTAAGGAGCAGCTATCTAATCCAGCTTCCAGCTGTCAGCTCACATTCCTGTCTGAGTCAGGATCCTCCTGGTTCCCCAGTCAATCTCTATACCCAGCTCACAAATAATCACAGGACATCTAACCTTCATCTGTTTTGCTTGGTTTTGCAAACGTGTTACAGTATTTTCCCAGAATGAAAATGCTGCCACAGCACATATTTCCACAATATACTTTTCGTCCCATTAGAGATGCCAGCCAGACCCTCTGTTGGAAAAGAGCTGATGTCATCAGTGTGAGACAGCTGACAGAGGAATGGGGGCCCTGTCATGTTTTGAAAGCCCAAGCATTTATTTCATTCCATTTTAGGGATTATATTTTGGAGCAGTTTCTAAAAAGTGTGTAGAAATAACACTGTTTTCACCAATATGCTTGTTTATTTATTTACTTAACAGAAAATTGTTGACAAAAATGCATGTTGGCACATTTCCCGTGACAGCCCGTATAATGGGAGAAACAGCACATATTCTGGCAAATACATGAGGAAAGACATGGCTGTGGTAGGATATAAACAACATTGACTGATGACTCCACAAAGTCAAGATTTTAGCTTTAGATCTGAGTTTCACTCAAACTTACTACATATTTTGTATTTTTTCTCAATGGTTGTGACGCTTACTTAATAAATAAAAGGCAGTGCTAAATGTATACTTGTAAATGCCAGGTTATGATCAAAATCAAAATTGAAGTTGGAAATGTCACATTATCTGTTGATAGTGCCATAAATAAAGTGCCTTAGATCTACAGTCCTATTCTTAGTTAGAGATCAAAGTATAGCTTTATCTCTAATTTATTACCACAGCATGTGATGTTCAGTGCAGTTATGGGTTAAACATGCATAGAGTATGGCAGACCTTTCTGATATATATGTACAACTTTTCTGGCAAAATTATTAAAATAAGCATGATGGCAAGCCTAATCATTTGTTCCCTTAAGTAGCTGGGAATATGATCAAAGCATGTAGAAATATAGAGAATGGTATTCAAATCCTTATTTTCTGGACACTCAGACCCCCCACTTTAAAATAAAAAATGTTTCACTGTCTGTGCTGACAGAGACAGAGCTTTCATTTAAACAAATGGGCCACCAGGTTCGTATTCCTAATTCAGCGTTAAATGCATGTTTCCGTGGTACCTCTACTGTAGGTTACTAACAATTTTAACGTAGATAAAAACATGGTCAGGAACAAATCCCATGCAAAAGCAAGCTGAAGATCCCCTGCCTCAAAGCCTGGATTGCCTCTTTCCACACAGATTGGGATTCAGTCAAGCGACGTGGCACTATTCAAAGAGTACACACAACAACCAACAGTCGTTAAGAATGATAATCCCATAATCACGGCAATCCTTAATGGGCCATTTCCCTCTGAAGTGTATTAGGCTACAGTGTGTACAGTGTCTCCCTCTGCCTTAACAAGGTTATGCAGATTTATGCAAATTAGGTCTAATCCCAAGACACTTGGGACTACGGGGTCTTTAAATCGGTTAGGCCGGCCTTTTCTGTGCCACTGCTCTTGGGTTGGCAAAGGAGTCAAAGTAACAGAGAAAGAGAGAGGGAGAGAGAGAGAGAGGGAGAGAGAGACAAAGAGCAAGTGGATGAGAGGGGTATGATCAAGTTTCAGAATAACCCAGAGTAGGAAAACTAGATGAATGGGAGGAGCAGAACGAAAGGACAGCTGCCAGGAAAGAAAGGTACAGGGTAAAGAGGACTAGAAAATACTGGAAAAACATTGTAATAAACAGACACTTTAGACTTTAGAGTCATAATAAAAATAAATCTGTGGGAAAAAATCATTTTTGTACTTGGCCCTGTAAATGGGAAACAAACAAAGTGGCTCAGACTGAGCCACACAACACTATTTCAAGAGAAAGCACTAACATTCAGTATTTTTCACTAACGTCAGCACAGCTTGAGCTCAGTTAGCACACAGCTACCCAGATGAAACAATAGAGCTGTTTCTCAATACCGATTCCGCCAAGATCGAACTCCTGTACTTTAAAGCTCGGACTTGGCAAGTTCGGGTTGGGAGTACAAACTCCCAGGAACGGGAGCATCAGTCATTCTGCAATTGAAAAGCAGCGGACTTGATGATGGTCAGACCTCTCAGCAGGCAAGACCTCACATCTCTGAAAAAGTTGTAGCAAATTTTCAAATCAGCTTGAGAAATCAACCACGCATTTGGAGTTTAAACAACTATATTCCCCTTTTAAAAACTCTTAAAACTGCATTCTGTGACACAAGAATAGCAGTGTTATAACTTAAAGTTATTTTGGCTCGAAATGCATTCTGGGAGACTTGGCGATCTGTCCACAACAAGTCACCATCGATACAGGCTTGGTAAAACGGGCGGAGCAAGAACACATCCGGGTATTTGACTGTACTTGGCTAGATAGAAAATAGAAATGTGTTTAAACAATAACGAAAAGCTGTAATTTGAAAGATTAATGCTACTGTCTGATGCTTAGTAGGGGCCAGCAGAATGAATACACACATTACATTTATTCATTTAGCTGACGCTTTTATCCAAAGCGAGTTACAATTGCTATACATGTGAGAGGTCGCACGCCTCTGGAGCAAGTAGGGGTTAAGTGTCTTGCTCAGGGACAGGGACAGTGGGGATTGAACCCGGGTCTCTCACACCAAAGGCAGGTGCCTTAACCATTGCGCCATCCCACCCCCACATTACACATATATACGGTGATTATACGGATTATATTGATTATATTATATTGATTCGATTTTTTTTGTTTCTAGGCCTGGCTACTTAAAATCATATTTGATTGCAGAGCTATGCACTCGCTCAACACCTCATCTCTCTCTGTAACACCGCTGCACACAACATAAAGCTGTCAATGTTGGAGACACACCTTAAAAAAGTTATTAGCAAGAAAGAGCTTAGCTAATAAGGACAGCTATGTCCCTCCACGAGGGTGTTTATATCCAGCTTGTGTCCTGTCCTCCTGATTTGTCTCACCTGGTTTTTCCCCCCGTTGTTTCCTTTGTTTCTGTTCAGTCTCTGCTGGATGATTGTAGCTTTTTTGGGCTCTGTGTCATGCCTTGTTTGTTAAGTCCTGTCTGTCATGTTCCCTGCCTGAGTCTGTGAGGTTTTTCTCAAGTATACCTTGGTTTTTTATTTTGCTCTTCTGTTTTGTACTTGGACCTTTCATTGAGTTTTTTGGGATTTTCTCTGTTTGGGACTTTTACCGTTTCGTTTGGATGAGCTTGTACCCTACCACTGCTACTAAGTGTATACACCTTTTGTTAAAGGAGACCTATTATACTGCTTTTCCAGCCCTATAGTGTAGTCCTGTATGGCAGCTTTGCAAGTTCAAAGAAATATTTTTTTCCGATCCAATACCAAGTAATACCCAGGCTGATATTGCAGCTACAGATACCAATACCAATACTTTTTGCATAGTTTTTTCTAGTTTAATGTGACCTCCTTCTTCCGTTTCTGTATTTATGATAGAAATAAGGAGTAGGCTATGGCCTTACCAATTCAAAATAATAGCTGTTCATTGCTGTGTCTTGCATTTGGGCCATACTCCTGTTTGAACCCAACAATAACCCTGACAGATGTTAGCTAGTAGAGTAGTGTCTCTCTTGTGCTGGTGTGCTGGCTCTGTCCTGTCCACTCTGCATGTTAGCTGTGCAGCAGCAGCTGTAGTGACAGTTAGCTAACATTAGTTGCATTTCTTGCTGTGTCATTGTTTGCTCCGCAACATTGTTTTTGTCATGGGATTGGATTTCACCAGAATCACAAACTCTACCTTTAAGGCTTCAGAGGACTTTTAACAAAGCTACTGTAGTTTTCCAAAACCAACATCTTGGAGCCTCATCCACTTGTCACATCAATTGGTCAGGTGTGCAAAGTTGAGAAAGTTGGCAGGATTCTGTTCTTTTTCTTTTTGGTTGCTTTTTGTGTGTTCAACTGCCTTTGAGTGTTGAAGAGTGTACAATGTTATTTCCATTTATTGATTATATCTTGCCCCTTTAAATAACTGTAGGTCTTATGCCCCACCTTACAGTGAGGCCATTCCTTACAGGTATAAACACGTTTGCCTTTAAATGTGTTCAAACAACAGTTCAAAGTAGTTTGTATGTAGAATACCTGCTACTTTCTACGCAATACTTTGCCTGGTTTGGCAATGAATTTCTTAATTGTATACTATCATCCACATGGATAGTGCTCAACTCCGGAGCCCCCAAAGGCTGTGTGCTTAGCCCCCTCCTGTTCATGCTGTACACCCATGACTACATCCCCCGGCATGGAGAGAACTCTGTTGTGAAGTTTGCGGACAGCACCACCATCATCGGACGGATTTCAAACAACGATGAGACTTCATATCGGGAGGAAATTGATAATCTGAGTGGTGCTCAGAGAACAACCTACTGCTCAACATCAGCAAAACTAGGGAGCTGATTCTTCATTTCAGAAAACAGGAGCTAAAGACAAACACTACTGTCTACATCAGTGGAGCTGAGGTGGAGCAGGTGAGCAGTTTCAGGTTCCTGGGAATCAGCATCACAGAGAACCTGACATGGTTATCTCACAATTGCACGCTGGTGAAGAAAGCTCAGCAACGACTGTATTTCTTGAGGAAGCTTAAGAAAGCCAAATTTCCACGCCGAGTTCTTGTCATCTTTTACAGAGGAGCAATAGAAAGCATCCTGACTAAAAACATCACAAACTGGCATGGGATGTGCATGACCCAGGAGCGGAGGGCTTTGCGGTGATTAAAACTGCTCAGAAGATCACTGGTACCCATCTCCAGAGCATCAGTGATATTGGTGAGGTGAGGTGCCTACAGAGCCCAAAGGATCCTAAAGGACAGTACCCACCCAGCCACAGCCTGTTCACCCTGCTGCCGCATCACCAGACTACAGAGCAGCTTTTCCCCCCAAGCTATCAGACTCTTAAACTCAAATTCATCCTCAGCACTGCTCCTGTGATCGTTGAATATTGTTTATTTCTGTTTATCATTTTATAATTGCTTCTGTATTGGCGTATATTGCTTGCTATGTAGCAGACGGGAGTTACAAAGCACAATTTTCTTATATAACCTGCTATATTGTGACAATAAAATTTCAAACATACCTACCTATCATCCAATACCAGCATAATTGGGCTCCTACTGGCTTTATAGCTGCTTGATGTTTTGTGAATACAGCAAATACTGACATGGAAAATTTAAAGCAATTTATAGCAGAGTTAATATCTACACAGACTTGTTACTGTTACTGAAATATGACAGGGTCATAGGTTAACATCCAACAAGATACAAACCTGTTTAGGTTTGTTGGGTGTACTGAAAGCCAAAACTAGACACAAATATCCCACAAAGTAATGCATCAATCATTGTCAACTGTGAAAATGTTCATTGGATTTTCATTTTGTATCATTTCACTTCATTATTTTTCTTTGCTCCTGTTTAAGGAAAGATGTGGATCTTTTTCCAGTTTAAATGAAGTCATGGAATAAACATGCTGGTTGCCTTTGGACCTGACAAGCTTAGGTTAATGCAGTTTTTCTCCTTTTCATTGTGGCAAGAAAAAACACAGCAGTGTTTGATACTTTAGTCTTTGGGGCACACGTTTTTGCAAAGGCACAGCCAATTATAAGCTGACGATGTGGAGGGAGATACAACTCTTCCAGAGATGCTTCAAACGTGTGTGTCATGATCTGACAAAACAGATTGGGAGCTCATTTATCTTTGCCCTACTCGCTGCACAGCCAACATTCAGCTCTGACTTTGAAAAAGCTGGTTTCAGGGCATGGTCAGCTTTTCGCAAGTTCAGCTTTCTCACATGGGGGCAAGCACACTCTCTGCTTACCGGAAACAACCAACAACATTGAGTGGTAAACTTGATGATAACATTACAATGCGATCCCAAATAATATTTAATGAAAAATTAAAGATTTGATAATAGGATCATCCTTACATACAGCGACACTCTAAACCCGAATAAGTACGTAGAACATAATAAAATTGAGGCCATCAGTTGCAACATTTTTCTTGAGTTTTAAAACTCAAAACTCTAAAGTTATCGGAACTAAAATATTTGAAGTTTGTTACACATATGTTTTGATTACAATTAAAAAATGATTACTGATTAAGTAAATATTATTCAGTTAGTGCAACTCAAAAATATTCATTTGAGAACTAAATACATTTCAATATTTTTTTAATTACTACTGACTCAAAAACATTGAATTACAACTTTTTACAACTGTTTAGACACACAACCTTTACGTCACATGATTTTTGAAACCTCTCACTCAAAGAGCAAAACTACACACCAAATCTCCAAAACCATAAGCTATTTTTCAACCTTTCACTCTGTTTTCAATTGCATAAAACACTTTTTTCAGAACACTACACACAATTCTCTACCTAAAACAAAAAAAACAGTAAGTGACCTGCTTTCATTTTCCGAACACAAACAATCAAAATGCTACACTTTCCACCAGGTCACACACCCACTCCTCACATGTGCGAAGACTAATTGCTAAACTGATCACTAACCCATTACTGCTTTAGCATAGGCTGATAAATTGGTCAAAGGGCAGATTACCAGTTTTGAACAATGGATGCCAACAATGGACAGAGAATAAGGGTAGGAGGGAGAGGCAGGGGACGACAACAAGTACAAGTTCAAGGAGGAAGTGTTGGAAGAAGACGAGGGCAAATAAGAGAAGGAAGGTAAGCTGTCTCTGTATCAGAGCCACACTTATTGATCATGTAATTGAACCTACAGAAATTAGGAAGGCTATGCAACAATATATTGACCATACGTATTACTGCATAGTATTTCAAAAATGTTTGTAGCTCTACACCAATTGTTTATGCACTGTATTGTATAACTGAGATTGGTTATCATGCTGTACTACAATATTTGTAAATTCTGTACAGTAAGTATACTGCACACTCACACTGTTTTTGAATCGTCTACAGAGTGGAAAGGCAAAGAAATCATGGAGGACGAGGACGCATGTTTACAGATGAACAAGAAACAGCAATTATTAATTTGTTTTTGGCCAACAATGCAATTAGGATTCGAGAAATAAGAAACAATCCACCCATCCTGCGTACAGGGTCGCGGGGGGCTGGAGAAAGGCGGGGTACACCCTGGACAGGTCGCCAGTCCATCGCGGGGCCACACATAGCCAAACAACCACTCACACTCACACCTACAGACAGTTTAGAGTCACCAATTAACCTATAATAATAATAATAATATTATATATAAATAATATAATAATATATAAATAGATATAATAATGAAAACATATTCAACAACATCAATGCTGTAGGCCTGTCAACTTTACAATGCATCCTCCAATGGCCCCAAGTGGAAATGAAACTGTACAAGGTGCCATTTGAGAGAAACTCTGATAGAATCAAGAATCTGGAACGTGACTTTGTGGATGTATGCAACACTAATTCCATACCTTCAGACTATTTACTGATCTTTATATTCTTTTGTCTGTTACATGGAGTATTGGAGATGGATGTCCATTTAATTCGCCATGAATATATTTCTGTGGATGGTGTTGGCCCTCATATCCCCGCATACGGCTTCTCCAGGCAATGGAGGAAGCATGTTTGACATTGAGGCTGCCTCTGTCCAAGGTTGGATACTTCCCTTGCTGTTTGGCAAGAGAAAATATATCTTGTAATGTGGTCGAAGTATTGTGGCCAGACCCAGCCCGGAGGAGAGATGAAGCTTAGCTTAGTGATCCTCTCCCCTATACAAACGGCCAGCCTTGATGTAATTCCCACGAGTTCCTCTGTAAAGTATAAACTGTACTCCACTCTATAGATAAAAATTGTTACATCAGTGCTCTTATCCACAGAAAGGGAATATGTAATGAAGTATGTTCCCTTTTCCATCGACTGTTCTAGTAAAACGGTGGTGAGCTCACATACACGAACAGAAACAGTATTTCTGCTTAAGCTTTTAATTGAAAACGCTGCCTTTTTGTCTGGACACATGATGTTGCATGCACCACTTTACAAACTCTCCCTCAGTAAAAGGCAGATCGGACCTTAGTAATTTCTTCGGTCCACAACAAAATTAGCAGCCTCACTTTGTGATTTTGCCTTTGTGAACATAGTGTGAGTCCTTTTGAACTCTTCTGCCTTCTGCTGTCCGTCCACATAATTGTATTTGCCCTGGTGTGCATCCTAATACCAACAGGCCAATTATGATAGACATGATATTTTCCTGCGGGTCGGATATAATTGTACGGGCCTTGAGTTTGACATGTCTGTTCTAAAGGGTCCTGCATTGTGCTGGTGGTGGTCAAGAAAGATTGATAAATACAGGGTCACATGCTTAATTCGCCGCAGTTAGAGGTCTATTGCTAGCTGTCACTTCATGAGCTACAGCTATGTAGCAGAACAGCAGAAGTATGAATGCCCAATAAGTTCTGGCAATGACATGAGTGAGGGAGAATAAGATGGAGGAGCGATAACGGCTGGCACAAGATCATGAGTGCGAAGGTCTGTGAGCTTGTGAGAGAGCGCAAGCTCCATCTTTTTATTTTTATAGTGTAGGCTAACTAAAACAGCAAAGTTATTGTTACCAAAACTCTGTTTAACTTTGTTACATCTAGGCTAGTAGACCCAAGTGCAGGACTAAGAGAGGGAGGAGACTGGAGTTAAATACAAGAGGAATATTTACTGCAGGGTTGAAGGGATCGAATATTGAGCCGGGGAAGAGCGAGGCGGACTGGAAAAACAGATGCTGCAGAACTGGGTTGGTGCTACTGTGCGAAGCAGGGGGAAACGTTGCTGAGAGACCAGAGGTGGATCTGAGCAGAATATGGGACTAGTTTAGCTGGGCAGGGGTCCACGGAGAGCAGATAGCAGATAACAAGCACTATTTCCAGTAGTGGATCTAAAATTACAAGTTACTCTGCAAAATTTTCTTTTAACTTTAATTTTTAGCCTACAAAATGTTCTTCTCCAACAATCTGCTTCATATAATTATTTAAATGTTTTCATTATGTGGTTTGTTTTTAGACTTGAAAATGTTGGCTAGTTGACTTTTTTGATCTGTAATGAAATTAAGCAATTTTAAAATGAATAAACCCCATAACTGCCACGCTACAGTTGTCGTCACTCAGTTTGTGTGTCTGAATCTCAATATTGAAACTCGAATGCATACCCTACAATCGATTATTCCAACATTTGGGTGAAGCCCTATATCACACACACCTTCTTCCCTCTCAGCACCCCCCACAAGATACCAATTTTAGATGCATGCCCATTTGAGATCTGACAGTTAGGCAGCACAGTGAGCATCTGCTGGGCACTGGAGAGAGGGAAGGAGGAAGGGAGAGAGAGAAAAAATGTTGTCAGTGAGACAAAGAGCAGACAGAAGGCAAGAGCGAGGTGGAGAGGAGAGGAGTGTTTACATGTTCCAAGAGTTTACAAGAATGTGTGCCCTCATGTCTGTGTGTTCTTTTCTGTGCCCGCTTGGTAACATATGGTTGGTGTGTATGAACGAGAGAAAGGGAAGAAGACAGGAGAAGAAGGACAGAGTGCCAGAGCGAGAGACAAGTGATTTCACACCAATAAGTGCAATCATGAGGGCTCAGCACCAGTGTAGCAGTGTTGCTGTGTTTACACCCTCTGAGTGGAACAGATGGAGCATAGAAATAAAGCTAACCACTGGGGACCCTAAATCTCGTAATAATTTTGTACTTGTAAAGTATGGCAACTATGGGATAAAATACTTTTATTTTGATTTATTCCAAACATCTGGAAGGTGACCATGAAGATGTAGGAATGCACAGTAGGGAAAAAGCTAAACAATGGCTACATTTGTTCAGTATGCATTCAACAGCAGTTTCATTTCTTCCTCCCTCCCTGAAGTGGGAATATCACAGCTCTGCCCCTTATTTAATTCTGAGCCAAGCTCCTCAAAGCACAAGGAGTGCTTCCCTGTGCTTTGATGAGCTTGACTCAGAAGAATTGAGCTCTAAACATGAAGGTAGATGACCTGCTATTACATGCAATCTTTATAGTTTTGGAAAAGTATGAAGTGTTGTAGGCAATAGGAGGACTTGAATCTTGAAATTTTTTTCAAGATACACTTGACTTGAAGTTGATTGTCAAAATGGCATACACAGTGGCGGCTGGTGCATTTTCCTCCAGGAGGGGCTGCTACTAAAAATCAAGCAAACATGTGAGCCTCTAACAGCAGCTTTATGGTCGGAGCAAGTAAGCTGCTGGGTGTTAGTCAACAACATTGTCAAGCAACTCATTTTTCTTGTTGGACCATGTCTTTTTCACACGTAACGCTAGCTTTATCGTTACTTTCAGGGGAATGTCTGTCGAGTCAAATTACATACCACAGCAACACACACACACACACCTGTGCAGAGCAGAATGGGCTGTCCACAACTAACCACTGCGCTGTAGTAACAACTAACCAAATCAACTAAATCTAAACAATTCATCAAAATCAAAAACACTCTTATTCTGAAATTCTTCATGTGGAATGTGCAGTCTGGCAGGGAACTAGAAAGAAAAGGTTCACTGAGAGCTGTGATCGGTAGCAGAAGCACACAAAATGACAAATAAATAACAAGTCAACAACCTGGGGCAAGCTAAAAGCTGCTGAAACGCTTCTGAGACGCTTCCTGTGTGAGTTGACAAAGGGCTGAAGACTATTCCAAACTGTGGCGCGGTGACTTATACGTCTGCATTGAACCGATGCCGTAGCCTCTGCGTAGCTTTGTACCCTACGCCGTAGTCTGAAGGGCACCTCCTCAAAAATGTTACTACACGAGGCGACGCTTACTGTAAGGACTGTAATTGGTTGGCTGGGTAGCCTCGCAGTGCCTCCGAGCCAACAGGAAGTGCTCTGTGGTTTGGAGTATATTTTTACCAGCGGCCAAACTAGTGGCTGTAACATGGTGGATCAATATATTTGACCGTCCCAACGCGAGCGAAATGACTTGTTTCGCTATCAGAATGTGATCCATTCAGTCAATAACATTTGAAAAGTCTAGAACATTCACGTGAGCAGAGGGCTAAACCGGAAGTTAGCCTGCCTGGCCAGCAAAAGTCAACACAGCGGACGCTGTAGCGCTACCGCCAACTAGCGTTTGGCGTGTAATTGCAGAGTGACGGAGACACCGACGCACAAGTACAAATGCATGTCTACGTGTGTAGCTACGGCATAGGCTACGCACGTAGACCCAACACAGGAGTATGAATCACGCTTAAGGCAACATGTGAGTCCAGCTTTAGTTATTTGCTCGCCAGATACAGTAGTTTACGGATGAACCCTGCGAGTAGTCCCTCTGCGAGTAGAACATTTCTCAAAACTGGTTATGTTTTATGTGTAAGTTCACCATTTCTTACTGTCTGTCAGTTCCAGAAACAAACTAATTGTGCAAGTGATGAAAGACACGCGTGGTTCAGTCATGTGTCTCTTTTTTGGACAACAATGGATCTCTATGGCACACAGGAATATGTTTACTCCATCTAACACATGCCTCTGATACTTTCATGAATGGGGCAACTCCCACCTGGTTCACTCTAACCAATCCGTTAGCCTAAAACTGGAGCCACTCACAGTCAAACTCAGTGTGCTCAATAGTGCATGTAATAGTGCAGTATAGTGCAATGTAGTAGTTACCATTCAACATACAGTTCGCAAACACTTTCTGCAAGATAAAGACTGTAAAATTACTAGGAATTGACTACTGTACTGTACCTTTTAGTGCTGTGTGTGTGTGTGTGTGTGTGTGTGTGTG
>JAPMOB010226921.1:0-20104 GCA_029875015.1 Lepomis gibbosus
CTCCTCTCCTCTCCTCTCCTCTCTTCAGAATTCATGTCTGCAAACAGTGACAGAAAAGCTGTCATTACCATTCAGGCAGCCTCATCTTTTTTCCTCAAGGGGAGGAAAAGTTGTTTTCATTCTTCGTTTGTGTCTCCAAAAAAGATGCTTTTCTTGTCCCTGTCCTCCTTCCCTTCCATTTCTCTCTTTTCCTACTGAAATCCAGTCTTCTAACCTGCCTGTCAGATTACAAAATTGCTCAAAATCTTATTTGAGATACATTGTATGCGTGTTACATATTTTCCTCATATGTTCCTTTAAATACATGCTGTCTCCTAGTCATTAGCTGGTGGACCTGGTGGCAAGATGACAATCTCTGCAAGTTACAAACCCCTGTGTGTGTATGTTTGTGTGGTTGCATTGTGGTTATGTGTGTTGGAGCGTACGGCCTGTCTCAGCTTAGTCTCATGGTGAGAATTAAATGTTGTCATCTTTTATCATTAGTATTTGCTTTTCCAAGATGACAGTCTCTCAGGGGCTGCCAGTCACAGACCCATGCTGTGTCTCTGTATCAAAACAAGAGCCTTGTGCATGTGTGTGCATTTGCATGTGCGTAGCGCAGAGATGTCTGCTGTTTTCGTTGCGAGAAGGTGACACATCTGTAAAGAAAGACAGAAAAATTAAAAATATTAAAATGTAATTTATAGAATATTATTCTATGTCCAATATATAGAAATAATTATTATTATTTTATTTTATTCATTCGATGAACTATATGAATTGAATTGTTTTATTTGTATTTTCCTTGACGTTTTGGCAATACTGTTGTATTAACATTTATGCCAATAAAGCAAATTTCAACCTGACTTCTTTTCTCCATGAGAATTCATCCAGCCAGAGGAAACGATCAGCTGTTCACAGTGTGCAGTTCGTAATAACGACACAACCCATTGTAAGAATCGGAGAGTGAATGGGGCATTGGGGTTTCCCTGTGGGGCATACACGACCAGGGACAGGAGATTGCGGAGTGACCGGGTACACTGTGGACGATTAATGAAACAAACTGAATGAAACAATAAACTTTTTTTTAAATACAGTATTTAAATACGGTCACCTCTATTGTTTTTGCACCTATTGTCATCTATGCAATAATTCTTAGTTAATCACCCAGAACAGGTACTACAATTACACATACAATATTTTAGAATGCGCACACAATTTAGTACTCTTTATTTGGGATATTAGTAAATCTGGCCCTATGTGTTTTTCCGCAATTGGAAGCGAAAGCAGCTGCAGTGACACTATTGTTTTAATTTCAAAGCTGGTCGGTGTGGTAGATTGTATTGCATGTTTTCTCGCTTTGCATTTATGGAGGAAAGGGTTTTGCTGAGCCTGCGTGTTCTTTTTCTGCCCCACTCTCATGGTGAACACATTCACACCTGGGAGCTTTCCACTGCATCCAAATTGACTATTCGTCTTCTGTTATATCTATGTTTGCTCATTGGTGTGTATGTGTGTGTCCTGATTGGCTGGTTGTACTGCCAAGGGGGAGGGGCGGGATGCGGTTTAGAGAAGCAGCTTAGACAAGACGAACCCTGGAGTCACCTTCACCTTCTCTCACCCAGAAAAACACACACACACACACATACACACACACATAAATCCCCTGAGTGAATACTCCCCAGCAGACATACAGTATTTCTGTCAATTAAGTGACGACTTGGCTGAACACCTGTCATTCTTTCTTATCTCTCCCCTCCTCTGTCCTCCATTTCTCTTTCCCCTCTTAAGCTGCCTCTATACCTTCTCTTCATACAGTTTATCATCTCCACTCTCCCCTGGCTCTTCCCTCTCTCGTTTTATACTTGACTAATTCCTGATGAAACAGTGCCCTTCAAAATAAACTTTCTCTCTCACACTTTCTGCAACTTTCATCCCTTTTCTTTTTCTATGCTCTCGTTCTGCGTGCATATTTCTTACTCTGAGCTATTGATTTCAAATGAGGAAATTCTAATCTGCACTAAAGGATTGTGGTTGTATGGAGAGGGACAAGCATTGCACAGTTCCTGCTGCAACTGCATTTTTCTGTGTCATGTAGTACCTCTTTAAACTGACTGGTGGAAAATGTTTGCGTCTCTCTGTAAACGCGGTCTTTGCATGTGAATGGATGCCCAGACACACACACACACACACGTACACACACACATAGAGACAGTTTCCTGTCTGCCCTCAGGCTCTTGGAGAGATCGATCAGTAAATTTACAGGGCCTGGTAACCCTGATTGGAGCCTTGATATAATCAATAGGAGTGTGAAAGGGCAGGAAGACACACATAAACACACACATGCACTCACACACACATCGGAGGACAATTCGGTCACAGCCTAGGCAAAGGTGACTGTCCACCATGACCAGGATAAATAGGTTTTGAGTTTGTGAGTGTGTGTGTGTGTAAGTTGGAGGGTAGAACAGAGAGAGATAGACAAAGCAGGGGAGCTAAAGGATTGCCAGTGTAATTTTGGCTGACAATAACAAAGAGTAAATGGGAAAAAAGAGTGATGGTAGGAGTAGAGAGGAAGAGGAGGAGCTTTAATGTGAAGCCCATCAACACTGTGGGCAGAACAGATGGACAGACAAAGGATGGAAGGATGGGAGAAATGTAAAATCATCAGTACAACGTGTATGTGTGTGTGGCTGCTTTGTCAAACACACTCTCTCTGTGGGAATTGCCTTTCTGTCGGTCTATTTGGCGCTGATAGGAAGCTGTTGCACTGCTGATTCTTTTGAAGAGATGCTGTCTGATTTGCTGTTTTGCCTATAGTATTAACCAAGACAGAGAAACCAACCTCAGACCATTGGTAAAAAATAATGTGATATACCCTACCACTAGTTCTGTATTTGGATCTATTACGTTGAGAATTATTCTGAGATTTTATAAATGTATCCACCATCAGAGATATTGTTTATACTGAGGTAGCTTACCTATTTAATATCTCTGGACATATTAGATCATTGCAGACTATGTTTCAAATCAATGAGCAGGAATGCTTTATAGCAATACTGGCCTTTTAACCATGTTTGAGGCGTAAATATACTGTAGGGATGTGAGTGTCGGAAAACTAACAGATGGATTGTCATGAACTTCTGTACAGATATTTATGGTTCCCAGAGGATGAATCTCAGTGGGGGGTTTTCTGACTTTACCCTATACCACCACCATGAAGTTGACATTTTGGGTTTCATCAACTATCGGATGGATTGGTATTCACTTTGCCCCTCAGGATAAATTGTAATAACTTTCAATAAAATTTTGACCTGAGGTGCCATATGAAAACTTTAGGGTTTACAGTTTTCAAAGAGCTGTTACGGCTGGTGGTAAGTTGGACCCAAGTGCCAACACAAAGCACAGGAGACACTGTAAAAGTTAACTTATTTATTATCAACAAAGGCAAGGTACATATTGGCTGATGTAGCTTGACATGATCAGGGGGAGTCAGGTTGCTGCAGGCGAAGTCTGGTTCCAGAAACAGGTTTGGCTGTAAATCCTGGCAAAGTGGGCGCTGGCGTTTCAACCAGAATCTTGAAACAAAGAGAAGACAATAGTTTTTATCAATCGCACTACGAGACATAGAAACAATAAGAAACACTAGAAACTAGTCAGCCTGAGGTACTTTACCACCAGAGGTAAGGAATAATTTGGAGACATCCAGGAAGACACAGAAAGTCTGAGGTATTTAAGCCAGTGTATAGCTCCGCCAGGTATCCAAATTGTTATCACGCCCAGTCCACACCAACCCACACAGACAGACAAGACAGAAGGGGGAATCATGGGAGAGACAAGGAAAACCCCAGAGCCACAGCACTGGCTGTGATTAATGCCTTCATTAATTGAAAATGTTTGTTCACAACTTTGTTTTATGAAAAAAACACCTGCAATTTTAATGACAAATCCATATGTATTTTGCTGATTAGCAAATGTCAGTACCCGTGTTACTCACCTCTACCTACGCTATTCTTCATTGAGATATTCTGTCCATCCATCCATCCATCGTCAACCGCTTATCCTGCATACAGGGTCGCGGGGAAATATTCTGTTTAGTCTACAAAATGTCAAAAATAGTGTAAGCGAGCCCAATGTAATGTACAAATGTCTTGCATGAACAACAGTCTCACACCCAGAGATACAGTATCTAGTATACAATGATGTGAAAGCTCCATATCCTCACAGAGAATGTGGAACCAATAAAAGTTCTTGTCAACCATTCAAATAAAAATTATCAGAATTGTCATAATTTCTGCACTAAAACAGATTCATTCAAAATTTAATATCCAGTGTTACCGTAATATGCCATTACCCTGCATGCAGTCGTGATCCGTGTGGCTTCAAGCTGTCCTCACTATGTTTCTAACATATTTCATTTTCATGGATGTCTGCCGTCGTCGTTAGAAAATTATACTAATGACAGTCAGCCGGTTTTCTGTCAACATATGTTGTTAATAGTGTAGGATTCTCACTCATATTGATAGCAGCTGGTTTTGATGGAAAGGGGAGGATATTTGTGTGTGTGTGTGTGTGTGTGTGTACGTGTGTACGTGTGTGTGTGTGTGTCATAACCTGCATATGAACAAAATTGTGTATAGTTTCATGCATAAAACATTCAAAGCCTCTGATTTCCATGTCTGTATGTCAGAGTAAAATGCATATGTATATGTCAGAATAGTTTTTAATGTGTTTTCTGTAAGTTTCTGTTGAAATTGCCTCTAATGAAGCTGTCACCCCCACTGTGCTGGTTCTGGTGTATGATCAGATGTTTCTTCCTCAGGGATTGGATCCCTCTACATCTGTCCATATGCCAGTCTTTGATTTGTCTTTTTGTAATCCATTAAAAAGTTTTTTAAAAATCTATGAACCATATCTATAAGCCATAGCCACCTTATTTCCCCACTTGTTATTCTACCAAAATAGGAATGCCCTGCTGGCACAATGTGTTGGGAGTGTGAGGTCTTGAGTTCATGCCTTCTCTCTGCAGTGTGATTAATTGTTGCTCTTGCGTTTGTTTTTGAAGATGGTCCTGGAATACAACCTAACAAGCCCCTTTTCCACCAAAGCATTTTGAGAGCTGGTTCGGAGCCGGTGCCTACTCGTGAACCAGTTCTTTGTGTTTCGACAGCCAAAGAATCGGTTCTCGGCCAGGAAAACTGGTTCCAAAGCGGCACCAACTCTTTGCTGGACTAGAACTGTTCTTTTACCACGTACACTGTGACGTAATGACGTCGTTCGCTGGGCTCTCTAATCAGTGGAAAAACAAACAGGTTCTGAGAAGGTTCGCAAGTTGAACCAACTTTGAACCAACTTTGAACCAGCACCAGTTCCCGAACCAGTTCTATTTTGGTGGAAAAGAGGTAACAGACAAATCAAAGAAAAATTAAAAGGGATTTTAGATGATTTGAGATGATTTTTGATTGCAAAAAGGAGTGAGACATATAAGCTCATAGAAGGGTGGCGAGTTTTTTTGATCTATTTTCTTTGTGTATCTCTACTTTGTCTTCTCTTTCTTTGGTGTTGTGTGACTTTGTTTTATTCTCTTTTTTTGGTGCCTTCAGCTAAATGCTAACATCAACATGCTTACAATGGCAATGCTAACATGCTCACCATCTTAGTCCAGTGCAGAAGCTGACAGGAATGTCATTAGTTATGCAGATTGGTTTTGACCTTCTGTTGGCAGCCATTAATGTCTGTACTAAATTCAGTGGGAACCCATCCAATAGTTGTTGAACAAACAAACCGACTGATCGACAATCTGACATTAGCAACCCTAGAGCCATGGCTAGCATGGCTGAAAATGAATTCTTAGTCTCTTGATTAATGTCAATATATGTTGTTTCAACAATCTTTAGTCAGTCCAGTTAGTATGTTTACCCAAAGAATTATTTGCAAAGAAGCTTCTAAAAATTTTTTTTTATTATCTATGAACGTATCATAATATTTAAGTGTGATAAGTAGAAATGTGAACATGAGATAGGGACAGATTATTAGTATTGTTCATATTCTTTTTCATACATGGGAATCATCTCTCATATCTTGCAGTACGTTGCTTCCACACTCTGGACCAACATTTTCCCCTTTTCACTATCGTGCAATGAGGTTATGTGTTGTGATTTATAAAGTAGCTTCATGCTTTGATTGATTGTATGTGTAGGCCTCTGCTTATTCTCTGTAATCACAGTGTTTGTTATTGAGATGATGGACGCAATCATTGCCGTGCCCATTGTGATAGCTGATGGAGATGATCACACAAACAGCATTCAAATAACAGATTGGTCTTTTGAATAAATTGTTTGGCTACATATTGTGTTACGTCTTGTGTATTGTGCATTTATAATTAATTATGTAATACGGCATATTATATTTGCAGGCGAGCCGTCCTGCACAGATGACATTTGAAAGTAGCCCTCCCAACCCTGTGTGTCACTGTGTCAAATAAATCATGGACAGTCTGTTTCTCTTGTTCACACCTCCCCATTCCTCCATTCGATCAGTGTCTGCATCTTCCCTTTCCCTCCCTCTCTTTCTCTCACTCTGATGTTTATGATCTCTAAAACCATGTCAGATTGAATTGGTCATTATCTCATTTTCCCCCTGAGGGCAGGGATACAGTTACTGTTTGTGTGTGTATGTGTGGGTTTGAGATATGTCTTGTCTGCTTCAATAATTCAGGAGGTTTCTGCTACTGCAGCTCATGTGATGCTCTTGGGAGAAAGAGGGAGAGAGCGAGATTGGCACAAAGATGGAACAGATCTGTTCCTTGTAGCTTTTAGTGCCTTTCCATATTCCTTACTGCATCATTTTGTAGTTCTCTGCAGCTAAGTAACTCCCTGCTGCACTCTTGTTTATGACAGAAAAACTCTTGGGAATTGTAGGTAATGGCAACGAACAGTTGAACCCAGAAGGTTTGAATGAATACTGAATGTAAAGTCAGGGAGCCTCTCTATGTGTGTGTGTGGACAGTAAAACCAATAGCCCTCTGGGTAATGTAGTTAGAAAGTGTTTGTTTCTCCCAAGACTTACTGGAATCTAAATGAAACTGAAGCTACTGTACCAGGAGACTATAAGTTTTCCTGTGAAGAGCTGTTTCTATTAGGATTTGCCTAGTGGTCTAAGATTCATATCGTTATAGTAAATCAGCCTTGGTTCAATTCTGGCTACTGCATGCCATCCCTTTCTCTCACTCTCTTTCCAAATTTCTTCTCTGTTTCTCCTATCAGCTCTCTTAAAATAACAAGACTAAGAGTACAGTAATGCTGGCAGCTCTGTGGGGTTGTACTTAGGCACAGTGGTGCTTTTCTCTAGACCCTAACACATCTTAGTTTACTGTGTTAACATGGTACCATTTGCTTATTAGCACATGAACCTGAACTATAGGTGATGCTGATGGGAATGTCATTAGTGTTGACAAATTACAATTGCGACCTGATGACGATCCAAGAGGAAAAAAAGGCAAAGTGATCCTTTAACATCCCCCTCATCCTGAGGGGGACATGAATGATTGTACCAAATTTCATAGCAAACAATCCAATAATAAATTGGTCTTTTGATATTTCTGTCTGGACCTAATTAGTTAATGGACGGATGGACTCTTGTGTAATGCATGAAATATTAAGAATGGCAGGGTATAAATGAATATGAAATTCTTTCAGCTGTAATCCAGGCATTACATTTCAGCGCCATGTTATTGCTGTCCACTCCAAATAGAGAGTCTCATTTATTGACGGTGCATGTGTTTCTGCTGTCAGAGTGGGGTGAGTGGGTAATTTCAGCTCTCTGTTGAGGGTCAGAAATGAAAAGTGGAAAAAAACGATATTGGACACAGTGTTCTACTTTAACCCCTCAAATAGATGGGCTGCTGCTGATCCGTGTAATGATGGTGGTGTTGGAGTTAGCTTTAGCCTGTCACTGCCAACTTCAGATGCTATAGTGTTGTCAGAGTAACAGCTGGCTGGACGTCCTGTTTCAGGCTGACTTTCAAACCCAGAGAGACATGAGTAACCAGATTTAAGCCAGATGGTGTTTTTATGCCTTGTACCCAATTTAAACTTTTTGATTTTGAACACATAGATACATGTTTGAAGGAGATATTCTAATTTAAAAGTCATTTGGTAATTTTTAATTGTATTTCTACTGCAAATGTAGTTACAAGGAGTAGCAATAGAGAACTCTCTACCTGGCTGGATTATATGGATAATATATAAGTTGAGTATTAACTCTCGAAGTGACAATTTAATTCAATTTAATTAATAAAACATACAGTATACCATAATATATTATTATAGCTAAACTGACTTCAAGCCCAATTTAACATTTTAGAGCAGTATTACTTAAAACTTAAACACATGAACAGTAAGCAACCAGCATCAGGTACCTCAGCATCCACCTCTCACACTAAGCTTGTATCTCTGACTCTCCATTTCAGATGTTTTTATAACACAATCTGCAAAGCAAACATACACAAATCTTGGGGGATTTGGAACCTGATAAAATGTGTTTTATTCAGAGTCATAATCCAGCTACATGACATACACCGGAGGATACCAAGGAAATGATTTCAATGTATATGACATCCAAATTTGTAAACCCATCCTACAAGGATTTATGTCACTGTTTGCAACTGTTTGCACATGAAGCTCCATTCAGCAAAGTGTGATATCGCCTTACATCAAACTGAAATATCACAGTTACTAATTGGATAAACATATATTGTACTACAGGATCAGTCTATTTTTAAGTGTTCCTCTGATGAGTTCAGATAGATCCTGACTGGGCTGTTGACTTATGAATTTCACACACTCTATTCCCTGCACATCTACACCAAGTTTGTGTGGGTTTTTTTGATGCAAAACACTTTTTTTTCATGTTAACACACCAAACATTAAATGATTATTAAATCATAAAGACTTGAAATAATTAAACTTTGCAAGGCTGCTGATTGGTCTGTGGATACAATTATTAGAATCATATACGAACCAATTTAGAACTCTTTGCTACTACACATACAAGATGTGCCCTGTCTGGGAATGTACTGCATGTGCTTTAGTTTTAAATGGGTCATCTGTGCTGCTTAGGTGTATGGAAGGTGCCAACATGTCATTTAAATGAGCTGACTGTAAATGATAACCAGTAATGTTACGATAGCAAACAACACCCACACACACAGACTGGACATGGCCTGAGTAAATGACTGATGAAACTACATGAAGGCTTGTCTTTTATTTAGTCCACAGGATTCACCATCCAGTCTTTCACTCATTGTGCAAGATATAGCCAGGATTTTTTATTTACAGCATTCAAACAATGAACAAGCATTATAAACAGAATGTGAAGAAGTAACAGTTCTGATGTTATGTCAAAGACTTCTATGTATTTTGGGGTGCAGCTACAGAGGAAGGACAAAATCAGACTTGTATACTAATAAATATTACTCATTATGTAATGCAGGTTGATTACTGATGTGTTAAAATGTCTATAACTTTAATCCATCCATCCATCCACCATCAACCGCTTATCCATACAGGGTCATGGGGGGCTAGAGCCAATCCTAGCTGACACTGGGCGAAATGCGGGGTACACCCTGGACAGGTCCCATAACTTTCATCATCTTACAAAATCCATGCAAACAGAATTCACCTGAGCCATCTCCCCTGACCCCATTTGGCATGCACGAGTTCACCAGCCTCAATATGTGTGTGGTAGAGCAGTAAATTGACACAGATGGTAGACTGACTGACTACACTTTATTGGAAAAATGACCAGGGTCATGCACTGCAGGTTGTGTTGTCTGAAGAGTGGAAACCCTCCCACTTAATAACAACCAGAGCCATCCACTCAGCTCCCTCATTTTCGTGACTCCTCCTCCCCTCTTCCTCTTCCTCTCTCTCTCCGTGATACAGGAATGTTGTATGTGCTGACAACGGCAGTACCTGCGGTGATTAAGCAGTGGACGGGTGGATGACATGGGAGGAATAGTGAAGCCAAATGGCCAGTCATATCTTCAGGATGAATAAAGGGAGACTGATATAGCAAATGTCACACTTCAATTGATTGGTGAGAGAGAAAGAGACAGAGTGAGATGGGTGTGGGGGTGAATATATATACAGTATGCATATGCATTTTGGAGGGTGACACACGAATTGTTTGACAGCTTTTATTAAACTCAGCTGAGTCAGCCTCTGAGCTGCAGCTTCAATCACATTTTAATGAGCCACACACCAAGCAGTCCACATGGAATGAGATTGGTTTCTTTAAACATCCCCCATTCTCTCTGTCTGCCTTTGGTTTGTGTGTGAGACTTCTAACCTTGAAAGTACAAGCCTTTGGCATGTTACCAGTGACTTTCTTATGGATTTGAGTTGGATAATAAGGTGAGCTGGGTTGGTGCTGATCAATACTGGGAGCTTCTTTTATCTGGAACTGACAGATAAAACTGGTCCATCCCTGCCAATACAGGCAGACACAGCTTTACTTTGGATGGTGCCATTTTTAACTGGTGCCATCCAGAACTCAGTTATAAGATCCAGAGATTGCAGCAACCAATGACTCTTTCAATATACATACTGGATGGGGATGTGAGTATTGTTTTAAGACACACTTGCAAACATTGAAACCTATCCTTTAATGTTGTTTAAATTAATTTAGTTATTTACTGTGTGTATACATTTTTATTAATAATTTATTATCATGTCATTTCCAGTAAAGTTTACTGTTTAGAAGCTGTTTGACTGTTAACTTATTGTTTATGTTGTGATTATGTAAAAAGCCAGCTTTGGCCAAACTATATTTAATTCTTACATATATGTATTGTAAGTGACCCCAGAAATCAAGTATTGAAAATGAAAAGTAATCACAAGTAATTAAGAGGTACACATACACACACACACATACACACACATACACACACACACACACACACACACACACAAACATACACACACACACACTCACCTACACACCTACACACACACACGCACACTTGCATTGATAACACAATATAATCAGGCTGACATTGTATATATATGTGGTAATGATCTTATTAATCATCTTTGGTTGATAACATTTTAAGTAATCAACAAAGCTGTAAACTACTTGCATTCACAGGGATATTATTTCACGCTGAAATTAAAAGGTTCACAACCCCATACTTGTATTTGTTCTTACTTTTATTACTGCAACTTTTCATGGTAAGAGCTCTGACATTTAGATGGAAACTACCAATACAACCCACTTTGACTTTTTCCTGTCTGGCTTCTCAGAAAGAAAGAGTGGGTGAGAGTTTCTGCTGCTGTCTGCCAGTGAATGTACTTTTTATCATTATGTGTGGCTGTATTTGTGTGTACTATGTGTGAGTGCCCATATGGCACTCAGCATGCTGTTTTCCAGACCTGAAATTCTGTCGGCTGAGCTTTAGTTGTTTCACTTCCTAGGACTCAGGATCTTGCTGTGAGGCTGTGAGTTGTCCTAGAGAAAGCCGGGATCCTGGTTTGACCGGACCACGTATTCCATGGGCTGCTCCAGTCTGGCAGAATAATGATGACTGTCAGAAGGGGAATGGCTAATTGTGATGTTAACACTGCTATACGAAGGAAAGTTTTACCTGTCTAGACACAGCCAATTTCTTTGGCTGAAGCTGGATTTATGGTTGATGCAAGGGGTAAATGGTTGCGTTGGATTTCGCCCCTTGATAGCACCACTGCAACACTAGACAGGTGTGATTTACAATAAGTCCTCCAATTTAAACAATGTATGGAGGACTACCTTGTTTCATTGCTGACAGTGGGACTCTCGTACAAATGCCGTTTTTACGTTCTTTCATTCACTTTAATAAAGAGCGGTGATAGAGGTGAGAGTTGGCTTTGCTAGATGTGTGTTAGTGACAAGGAGACGATATCCAAGACTTGCTCCATTTTCTCTTTGCTATCAACAATCTCCACCAGCATTGTCTTCATGTGAAGGACTTGATATAGATAGCTTGACACTGGGATACAAGTATTTGTACCTCAAAATTCAAAAGTCAGTATCCTAACTGACTGTGCTGTGCAAGTGCTTGTGTGTTATTCACATTTCTTCCTTTCCTATTTTGGTATAACAAGGACCCTCAGCAAGGGACTGAGAAGGGGTCAGAATTTGCAGACTGGGATATTCCGTGACATTCCTGACTCCAACTTTAAAGCTGGCCTAGTTCAATACTTTTGGGTCAAAGTAGTTTTTGTCTGATCACTAACAACTTTTGAAAGATCTTCTTCTAGAGCACACTCACATATTTTAACACAGCCCTCCTGGTGTGTTGTGTGTGTGTGTGTGTGTGTGTGCCTTTGGAGTGTTTGCATTTAATTATTAGATCATTTAATTAGATATTAGAAGAAGCAATGAAATACGAAATGCCATATGAGATTTTAGTACTGCTCTGTTGCCATGCTGTGACTTTATGAGCATTTGCCTGTCCACCAAATATGTGCCTGTGTGTTGGTGCCTGCGTGTTTTTAGTGTGTGTGTCATTTTGTCACCTAACGTATTATTTTGCTGTTTTTCTTTCATGTCTTACCATTTTTTTTCACTGGTGGTACAACAGGTAAGTCTGTATTTGTATTTTGTATTTATTTGTGTTACAGTTGTTTGTACAAAAGTAAAGAGGCATATTTTGCTATCTCTAATCATCAAATGACAGTTTAAAAATGTTTGATAGCTGTCAAACACAAAATTTCAGTAGTGTGTTTGTGTATGTTCCTGTGTGTGCATGTGTGTGTGTGTGCATGTGTGTGTGATGTTATGCGGTTGATGTGTTATTGTGACTGCAAGGATTTGTGTCATTTCTTTTAACCTGGGTAGCACACACAACACATTCACACAGAAAGACACACACACCAGCAGAGATCTGTGCCGCTGGCGAGGTGGTTTGTCGACTTTGAGCGTGTAAGTGTGTTTGTGTCTTAGCAGGTACAGCCTTGGTTGCTACACTATTGGCCTCCAGGCTTGAGTGTGGCAGCGGAGATTTGTAGCTCTGTGCTCGGCTCTCCCCTGAGTCTCCACAATCACAGTACAGTACAGAGTAAGAACTCTGTCGCCTCTAGTTTGACGGCTGTTAACATACGCAGTTAGCCGATAACACTAGTGGGTTGTTTTGACTCAGCCTAGGTGATGATGATCTCCCACGAACACTGAACAAGGTGTGCCAGTCCTGATATGGATCTCACTAACCACCTGGCAAACAGAACTCTTCACCATTATTTGGAGAACCTCTGGACATGACACACATGACTGAAAAGACAGATCAAACATTACTGATACTGATTACTGAATAACTTACTGACTACAATGTAAAGTATGTTACTAAATTATAGATAATAAGAATAAATAGTAGCATTTTAAAATATTGCAGTAATGTTAGACAGTACATAAAATAATTTAAAATATGATGATGTCACTGTAAAGTGACTGGACCTTGCCAATTACGTTTTCAGTCTATAGAAAATATAATACTTTGGAAAGTTTATTAATTTCTGTTTTTATATTTTAGTACTTGTTACACCCATTTCCCAGCAGCACACAGTTTACCTCTGAAGCACAGTCTGAACCAGCCGGCTGTAAAGTTTATTTATCAAGAAGAGCCTCTTTATTTTGCCTCTTTAAAAACCTCATCTTTATATCCCGGATGGATGCTATCCAAGTAATATAAAGTTGCTATCAAGGCTACGGGTTACTGGTGGCGCATAAAATGATACTTTTCATGCAGTCTTGTTGTACATCTCTTGCTGCATTACATTTCCTGTATAATTATTATGTTTCTACCATATTAAATAAACTTGAGTCACAGTTAAATGAGCAACTTTAGAGGCAAACTGAGGAAGGCCGTGGCTCAGGTGGAGTCAATTTCAAGGTCAAGTTTGGCTAATACCGGTTAGGTTTGTGGTTTGATCTGCATCTTCTCTTATCCATATGTCAAAGGTCACTGAGTGAGACACAGAACCTGTAACTGCTTCCAATTTATGTGCATGGGGGAAAACAATGGTGTTGCTAAAAAAATAAATTGCTTTGGATAAAAGTGAAAGTAAATGTAAATAGCTGTAAATGAGGCAATTAGAGGTGTTTTCATTCTTTTAAGACAATATCAGAGGCAGTGTTTCCCTCTGATTATGCTATTTGCTTAGGAAAATAATAATAATATATTTGCTTAACTGCTTTGAAATAGGATTATGTTTCACTTTCAGAGAGGTTCATGGTACAGTATCAGTACAAACAAACCCATGCATCTTATTATTATCAGTGTCTATATTCCAGGACCTTAACTTTACCAATGCTGCTGCTTTACGTCAGTACTTGTTTGCTCTACATATCTTTTACTGCTACTGCTGCTAGAGGCCACTGACTTTTGATACAACCCTTTTATAGCTCATGAGGTTTGATGGTCCGTTTTAAATCTGAAACAAATATATAAATAGTTAGAATGATGAAGCCACAGATACCCCGGTCTGCTCTGTGTATGGTGCTCGTACAACATTGTGTTAATGAGAGCACATCAAACAGAAATAGGCATATACAGTAACTGTATGTATTTATGGTATGTATCCCTGAGAATATACAGCAAAGAATCAGTATCTACATTATTTCATTTAGCTGACACTTTTGTCCAAAGCAACTTACAATTGCCATATATGCCTCTGGAGCAACTAGTTTTTAAGTATATTGCTCAGGGACACATTGGTGGATGTTTCACAGTGGGTAATTGAACCCGGGGCTCTCACACCAAAGGCATGTGTCTTATCCATTGCACCATCACCACTATCACTAACATAAATGGAGAGACAGTAGTGAAATATTGATGTGACCAAAGTGAAGTGAAGAAAATAGTAGAGCATAGCAGGAGGGGGAGGGAGGACAAGAACCAAACAGAAGAGTATGAGTTTTGAAAGTGACAGCTCCATTACTGCCATCATCCATTAATAACCAGCCAGGTCATTAGTGTGAGAAATGAATCCAGGCGCTTGCAGAGACAAACAAACACAATGCTAATCTCTGTTCTCAAACAGAGTGTCAACAGCCTGACATAAATGAGGGGAATAGAAAGTGAGCAGAGAGGTCAGGGTGGAGAGAAAAGGAGACGGAGAAGCTGACGAGGGAGGAGAGATTACGACAGACAATCGTATGAATATCGATTTTGACGATATCGAAACGGTAAGGACAGTAAGAGGGGAGACGCAGGAAAAAAGGAGAAAGAAGGGAAAGATGAAGTGAATCGATTTTGAGTTCTCTTAGAGAATTTTTTTTTATTTGGACAATGACAGCTCCCGTAGTTCAAACATCTGTGGAGAGCCAGCAAAGTCATTAGCACTAAAAATTAGTCAGAGAGACAAACAAACAGCGCTGATCTCGAGCCTCACACACAATGCCAATCATCAGCCACGTGTGTTTTTGATGAATGGTAATTAGAGTGCAAGAGGAGTAGACAGAAGTGGTCTGTGGTCTGTCCTACGTGTCTCCTTGCTGCATCATTACCACGCAGGAGTCAGCAAAACCCATTTCAGGCTGAAATGCCTGTTTCCGCTTTCTCCTTCACCCTCTTTTTCCACTTCTTAGCCTTTCTTTTACTTCGCTCTCTTTCACTCTTTCACACCTTGTCTGCCTGTCATTGCCCTTTCTATTATATTATTTTCTTTTTTTATGTAATTGCTCTGTTATCAGCCCTAACCGTGCCTTACACACTTCGCACTGGTCTTTTTTTCCTCTGTGTCTCTGAAAAGGAGAATCATACAATGGTGCTTGATGGTTTTGAAGTACAATAACAGATTTCCTGCTGATGGGCAAGGACAAAACCTACAAATATGTCTGCCTGTGCTGCAGACAAGCTATCTTGATGTGTGTGTGTGTGTGTTTGTACATGGAAGTCGATAACAGAAAAGTGAACAACCTGAGTAAGATTAAGACAAGATAAGACAATATGCAATTTTATTGATCCTCGTTGGGAAATTGCATCTTTACAGTATCTAAAGTACTAAATGTACTGTATGATAGGATTTAACCACAGAGGTGAAATATAAAGCAGGAAATACAACAATGTAATACAAAAGCAAAATGGGATATGAAAAATCATGGAACATAGAAGCAAATGCAACCAGCAATTTCAACACATGGGAGTGGAGTGTGCTAATGGGAATTTATAATATACATTTTGTATGAGCATACTGCTTGTTTTGTTTAACCAAAAAATTACAATTTGTAAGCCTTTAATTATTATATGTGTACAGAATCCTTTTAATTTCCTGGCATGGTAGAAATGCTGCAGCACAAAAGTTACTGTGTTGATTTCTCTAAAAGACCAGAGATGAATGTGGTTTTCTGATAGCTGCGGCGTAATTAGAGTTTCTGATTTGAAGATCTGAATGCACCAGGGACTGTTTAGTTTCTCTGAAAGCCAGAGCCATAGAATGCTCTTTGACTTCACCTCTTATCAGTTGTTGACAGAATATGTTGGCAAACAAAGAAAATCATGACTGAAACATTTGTGCTTTAGATTATGTGGTGTAATTAGTTTAGCTTTAATCCATCACCTAAATGTGTTTAATGTGTGCGTAGCTGGTAAAATTAGCATCTCCTGGCCTCAGTGCTACTTAGAGACACATGTACACACACACACACATACACAGAAACAGTCAAAAATTCACTTTTGTTCCAAACTGGACAAGCTGTCCCCAATCAACAAGGACTCAAAACACCTTAGGTTAGGATTTACCTTAAAGTCTTCCAGGTAAGGTTTCCTTAAAATGTTCACTGAAGTAATTAAGATTTTCTCCTTATCTTGGTTTACATCCATCCATCCATCCATCGTCAACCGCTTGTCCTGCGTACAAGGTNCTGGAGCCTATCCCAGCTGACATTGGGCAAAAGGCGGGGTACTGCCAGAAACCCCAGCGTGGTTAGTAGCCCACTTGTATTTGTATCGGCATGGCGCAATTCTGTTGGGTTGGTCTGTCTCATGCTGGACCCAGTACAGCACATAGTTCCAAGAGCACAATAGGCCACCTACTGCGCTGTGGGTGGCCTATGTGGTATTATCATATTTTTCATCAGTGAAGTAATTTGGTGCCATATAGCATAGTAAGAGTATCTGTGGCTCTCACCTCACTGCACAGCGAGCCACTAACAGCAGCTTTATGGTCGGAGCAAGCTTCCTGCTGGGTGCTAGTCAACAACATTGCCAAGCAAACTCCTTTTGGTAGTTTGACAGTGTCTTTTTCACACGTAATATTAGCTATATCGTAACCTTCAGGGCAGGTCTATCAAGTACATTTAGATACTGCAGCAATGCACACACACACACACCAACACACAGCAGTGCGGAGTAGAATGGGCTGTCCACAACTAACCACTGAGTTGTTAACGTTATAATTAAATTTCCACAAAAAGCAACATGAAAAACAGCTGCAAGCATCCGACACACTACGCTCGTTAGTTAGTGAGCTTCAAATGAGGCTTGATTGTCCCTCAGGATTACAGCATTAATCCAATATCACCAAGCCTTCTGCTTGGCCCACTGCTTCCAAGTTTGAAGTCAGGTCCGTCCTTGAACCATTACAGAGCTCGTTACGGCTGTGGAACTTTTGAAGCACTAATTCATTAATTTAACACGCACTGAAGTGTAAAGCATAAACACTGCGGTTGTTGCATTGCTTGCCATCCTCTACAGCAGGTTTGACCAATAGCGCGGTATTTCAATTTTGCGGTTTTCGCGACAACCCTACTGTGCGCCTGACAACACAGTCGTGTTCACTGCAGCAATTTTACACACAAAAACTATATGAAAACTAAAATTGTACTTGCTTATATTTGCATAGTGTTAGACATTACCATAAATTACTGAAACTCTGTTCTGCAGTTGTTCAATGCTATATCATGGATATACCATATAATCTTGGATTTCTACAACTGATGATGATTTCATCAGTTACAGTCTGGCCATCTGCACACAGGGATAAGTGGTGTGATAGTGAGACAGCACTAATGAAATACTGAGTGGTGTTTCATTTGGGGTATATCTTTTCAAATTGAACATATGGAATAGTTATGACTGTTATGAGTTACGAGTGCAGGTATCCTACAAATAACACTGCTGGTTTGATGATAATGTGGATCTATATTTACTGTTTGATATTACGTAAAATTAAATGTTTGACAGTCATCATTAATCAAAGTTTCCCTAAATGTAGGCACATTTCCTTGTTTCTTATAAATCACTATTTATACTTACAAATTCGCGTACACACATTCCAATGCTTATAAATGAAGCCCCTGGTCTTAAGTCTGAAATGTGTCCTTGAAAGTCGCATAAATCAGACCCGCACATACACACACAAACTCAGATTACTTCTCGCTCTGTGACTTGCAGCTGTGATGTTACGTCCCACTGAATACACACACAGATACAAATGCAACGGCATACAAACTTGCATGCAACCAGACCCACACTCACCAGCATACACATGCACAGAATGGCTGTTTGATTCGATTCTGCTTTGTGGTGCAGAGTCTGTATTGGATTTGTGTTTGGAGCCAGCCTGCAGCCTTATTACTGCCACTGTCATCCCACACACGATTTACGTTATGGGGACTTGCGTTTTCTCCCTAAAAGGAAGGCGAGTCCCTACAATATGACTGCAGATACAGATTTATGTCCCTACAACGTCACTATGGGTTACACAGGCACACACACACACACACACACAGAAAAGTGTGACCAATTCATTTTTCCAGTTTTGGTGATCAGAGGCAAAAGAGCAGCCCTGGCACTGAGCAAGATGAGCACATTAGTTGTAGGAGGAATACGGTATCAGAAGGTGGAGTCTGGGTGAGCTTCAGTATAATGACCAATCACATCAGCTCGTCTCATCCCCTTTAATTGGAGCAGACAATTTTCTCATGAGCCAGGAGGAGAGTCCAGGTCAGGCTCTCATCAGAAAAACTACTTTGGCAGCAATGAGACTACAGTTACAGTACCTTGTATTTCATTATCACTGTCTGGGTTTCTTGTTTAATTAAATGATTAACACATGGCATTTGCTTACATTTAGGTATATCTTGGTACTTTTACATGTGCCCAATAATGCCACTCCTAAAAAAAACTGATCTCCCCAATGATATTTCAGTTTATGTGAAATAGAGGGAATACAAAATTGTTTGGCATTTTATTAACAATATATATTTTCTGACATCTCTGATGGAGGTCAGGATTAATCCTCAGGATGCATTCTTTCCTGAAAATGGTTTCACACACACAAAAATCTTGAGTCTGTTGAGCAGAAACGCGCACAAGGTCTTGTACCGTTTCTGTTAGATCCTGGTGCTGTGTAATTAATTACCAAGCTGCAATGTTTGACCTGCTTGTAGTCAAATCACAAACAGCTGAAAAGCACCTTGCTGCCGTACAGTATAATGGCAACAGTATTTAATCAGCTGGAAGGAAAGACCTGAGAACAAAGAATTGTGGATGACAGAATCAACCATTAGTCGAACCCAGTGAAAGCCTTTGTTGCATTAAAAATGGCACATGATACGCGTTTACTGGAGAATTTTAACATGTATATTTACATGCAAGGAAAAATGTAAATCCATTTCAAAGCGGCAAAGGTCATATATATTATAGAGGTCCGTGCATGCTGCCACACCAATTAAGCTGCAAATATTGCTCTTTGTGCTTACATTTTGCAATAAGAGGTAGTGTAAGTGTGCTGAAACACAACTGAAATTTCATGCTAAATGGAAAGCCAGAGTTGCACGCTGACGCCAGATTTGCATAAACACCACCTCCATCCACGTCAGTGTTACTTTCCAGCCACAGCCTGGAGCTTTTCCTCTCTGACTATATCACAGTACGGCTTCATATTTGTTAGACAGACGTTTTCCAGTTAGGGTCACTCTGTCATCTGCATGTTTGCCTGCTTGTTGTGATGATTCTGAATTGGATTGTGTGTCACTGGGGAGACTGAGGCCCTGATGAAAAAATTATTTAATTGTGCTCTTGCTCTGGAGCCTCTGTATGTATGTGTGTGTGTGTGTGTGTGTGTGTGTGTGTGTGTGTGTGTGTGTG